>ML486443.1:29328-67208 GCA_005239535.1 Nicotiana rustica
CGTTAACTCTTGTTCATAGCTCATAAAAAACAAACAAAAAAAGTTAGTTTATGTAGGGTTTTCCTTAGTTGTTAACAATGAATTCCCCTTGTTTTTTTCTTCTCCGGGTTCTTTTCCAAGAGTGTATTAGTAGAACCATGGCACTAGGATGAAAAAGTATTGACCGCTTTGGTGTAAGTGTCTAGTCTCACGCATGTGTGTCTGTAAATAATCTATACCTTCCTCTAAAAAAAAAGAAAATCAACTTTGTGAACTTGAGGCTCGCTTTTTGACTCTATGTGTACTTAGAATTATACATGTAAATAATAAAAGCTTCGAGTTGTCAAGCCTTGACTCTTGAGCTAAAACTATGTTGAGCCAAACAGTCATGTGTCGTGTGTGTTAGATTTTGTAGCAACAATTCTTGTGTTTACTTCTGTCATCTAGAACTTGCCCAGTTGGTTTTTCGATGCCAATAATAAGTACATTGAGTTGGAGAAATGACCTTAGGCATTTTTTGTGATATCGGGAAACCGAGTAAACCTTTCAAGCTACCAAATGTTTTCATGATTATCACTAGTTACCCATTTGGGAGTTTAGCCTTTTTGTTGGACAGCTTATTACAAGCCTTTCCCGTTTTGCAAAATAATCCCCTCTTTTGAACCCGTCTCTCCTTGAATACTGAGAATGAGGAAAAAAAGCCTAAGTTGGGGGTTTGGTGTCAAATTGGACATTGGCAAGGTTGTATATTGAGTGTAGGACATAGACCTCAAAAGGTTCAATTGAAAATTATCCAAGCTCCAAAATAAAAAGAAACAAAAAGAGAAAAGATATAATATATAAAAAAAAAGATATGTATGTAAATAAATATGGGAGCTCTGAAGAGATTTAGTGAGGTCGTTCTACGTTGGTAACTAAATGCCAATGAGACTATGGAATTTGAAAGGAAGCAAAGGGCACTGAAAGAGAAGATGTGAGTAGTGTTCAAGGAGGGTGTAGCCACTTGTACCCAAATGATTATCCAACCTTTCCCTAAGCCTACATTACAAGCTAAGAAGTCCTTATGGGATCTCCAACCAAATGTTCTTAAATAGGCAACGGATTAAAATAAGGGCAAGCCTATGGTATGATGTGTCGTAACACTTGAACCTCTCTGTGAGTGTGAGTGTCTTTGTAAATATGTCCCTTGTTGTTGTCATTGTAAATATTGTGAGTTGGGACCTTCTTTCTTTCTGGTGAGGTCACATGAACTATGAAGTGTAACAGTAGTTGAGTTCTTGAAGTCGGGTGCAAGTGCACTCAGCCGAGAGTAATATTTTGTCAAATTGCTCGAGGCTCAAATTTCACAAGTTGAGTAGTTTCCTTGTTAATAGTAGTAACTTTTCCTGAAGGGTAAATAAATGAAAGGAATGCTTGTGATACTGGCACTTAACACTATCCTTGGTCATTACTATTTCCGGTCTTGTATTTAGAGTTTAGGTTAGGATAGAGTACTTGTTGTTGCTTGAGGACAAGCAAGAGATTAAGTTGGGGGTGTTGATGTACCGGAGAATTACAGTACATTTAATATCAAATTTCTTAGATTATAGCTTGTTTTCAAGAGCATCTACCTCTTATATTTATGGAATTTTGATGTTTTGCAGTGCATGAGGCTTAAACACTCAAGAACATGGAAAAGAGAACAAAAAGCTAAAAAATATGAAGAAAAGAGAAGAATGCGATCGCAGAAGGCACAAAGAGGGACCCATACCTGGTATGCGGATCGCAGATGGCCCAGGTGGACCGCAGAACTCCACAGAAAGATTGGTGAAATTCAAGAGCACAAATGCGATCGATTATGCGATCGCATAACCATCTGCGAGCCGCATAATTGATCGCAGAACCTCCGGTACCTGAAGCCCATTTCAAGAATACGATGCAACTCTGCGGTCGCATATCAATAATGTTGATCGCAGAACACACAATGAGATGGGCAGCTATAAACTAGGGTTTTAAGTCTGCGATGGCCATGTGAAGAATGCGAACCGCATACCTATTCTGCGACAGGAATGCGGTCGCAGAGCTGACCTGAAAGGGTATTCTTGTCTGATTTTGATCCCGATATTTGGCCCACTATAAATAGATTTATTTGGGTTTTGTGGGTCATGCTTGTCTAGTTTTAGAGCTACATTCCCATGTTGGAATATTCCTCTCTTTTGGAAGCTTTGAAGTACAGATTCTTGAGTTTTGTAAGCATTCATGGCATTAAATACTATTTTCTTTTTGTCATTAAGTATGTGTAGCTAGCCTTAAATACTAAGGTTGTGGACCTAAATGAGTGTTATGTTTTTGGGTATTTAACATTGAATATAGATATAATGGTTGGTTGATATTTGTTTTCTCTTCATTCTTCATTTATTGTTAGTGGTTGCAAACATTAACAAGTGCCATAAATTCTTTCTTATCTTGGAAAAGTGGGTTAGAATAGGTAGGAGTAAATATCAAACACTCAAGGCTTTAAACCTTGTTTAATAGAATCGCTTAGGAATAAGTGGGTTTTATTTGGCATTAAGTGATTACTCTTCATTTCAGTTCTTTTATATTTGGGAAAACCATAAAGAGGAAATACTACCCAACTATTGGAAAATATTGGGTGGTGATTTAGAAATCATTTGCATATCTAAAGGACCTTCCATTAGAAATATATTATATTAATACCAATTAGCATTACACTTCATTAAAGGGCACACAACATTGGTTTAGTTAATCACATTAATTACAACTTTAATTAATCATCTTTGTTATTATTATAATTGGATTATTACACAATCAACCCCCATATCCCTGTTACAATAATGGAATAGAGATATGATTTGAGTTAAGAATCACACTATCAAAGTAACCTTTTCA
Source organism: Nicotiana rustica (assembly GCA_005239535.1). NCBI lineage: Eukaryota > Viridiplantae > Streptophyta > Magnoliopsida > Solanales > Solanaceae > Nicotiana > Nicotiana rustica. Next base: position 32,197 of record ML486443.1, read on the forward strand.
CGCCTATTCCCTGTGGTATTCCACCCCAACCTTGTTGGGTTATTATATTTGACTTCGACCGCTTTACACTATATTAAAGTGTAATTTGAGTTTATCAGCTGCTCATCATCTGGCATAACTGGAACCACGAAGTCTTGAATTGGAGCAACCAGCTGGGCTAGAACTGCCCCAGGTGTCTGAAGGCCCTAAGTAACCTGCTCAGGTGTCCCGGCCGCTGGAGTCTGAGTGCCTCCCCCGGCCTAAGAAGTAGCAGTAGTAGTAGATACAACAACTGCCTGGGTAAGGCTAGTACATACTGTCAAGATCTGAGCCAAGGTCTACTGAAGACCCGAAATTACAATGGGCACTGCCGGTGCCTGAGCTTGTCCCGATGGAATATCTACGGCGGGAACCTAATCCTGAATGGTAGGGGGACCCTCTGGTGCTGCCACGACTGCTGCACGGGCTGGTCCCCTACCTTTACCATGGCCTTGACCGCGGCCTCGACCTCTCACTGGTCTAGATGGTGTTTGGTCACCCTGATCGATAGCGCGTGTCCTCACCATCTATGAGAGAATGAAACAACAAAATTTTAGATTTCCAGAACCAACAAAATGGAACAACAGAATTCAAGAAAATGAGATTTTTCCTAAGGGTTCTGTAGCCTCTTGAAGATAAGTACAAGTGCAGACGTCTCCTTACCGATCTGTAAGACTCTACTAAACCTGCTCATGACCGTTGAGTACTGTGTAACCTAGTGCTCTGATACCAACTATCACGGTCCCAAATCAATATAGGTCGTGATGGCGCCTATCATGAAACTAGGCCAGCCAACTACTGAGAGTAATACACAAAACTGCCCGTTTAATATCACAAGTCAAAGTAATTCAGTTAAGGTTCCTGTTTTAAAGATATAATCAACAGAAATAATACCATAGAAATCAAATCTAACCACAACCCAGCACCCGGATACAACTGTCATGAGCATCTAAAGAGATAACTAAAATATCCGATACAGGCCCCTATTAGTACAATCCGAAGAATACTAGAAATATACGAGCTAAGAAAGGAAATGAAGGCTAGCTGGAGGCGCCGAACATCTACCTCTATCCTCGAGCAAACTCCGAGCAAAAGAGAAATGAGCTGACACTAAGATCTGGTACCTAGATCTGCACACAAAGGTGCAAGGAGCAACGTGAGTACGCCAACTCAGTAAGTAACCAAAGTGACTAAGGACTTGAGTGCAGTGACGAGCATTTAAAAGTGATAATTTCATAAAAATGTGTGCCAGTGAAAACAAATAGAGTAATCCAAAAGACTACATTTACCAAATACATTACCAATTCCAGTTCCCCTTCTAAACTTGCATAAAACATTAACTCAACGTCTATTAAAGGGACTCATTGTATAATGAGTGAAAAACAATGATCTTACAAATTATAGCCTCTCAGGCACAATATCACTCATACATAAGATCTCTCAGTCACTCGTGACTGCTCTATCAGTAATCGATGCTCACACTCAGCACTCGCACTCAACAGGTACCATATATCCACACAAACTGTTGTGGCGTGAAGCCCGATCCTTATAACATATGTATATTCTGCGACGTGCATCCTGATCCAAATAAAAGTTGACTGCGCTCACTGTGGGTGTACATACTCCTAGAGCGGCTCCTACAACCCAAGCAATATATTGTTGTGGCGTGTAGCCCGATCAAATATATATATATGCTACGGCGCGCAGCCAAATCCATATAATATCTATATATGTTGCGGCGTGTAGCCCGATCCATAACTATCCTCACAAACTCGGCTCTCGGCCTCACTCAGTCATCCTCTCAAGCCACTGGGGCAACTCATTTCAACATCACGGGACTCAGCCCCAAATACCTCACAGTATTCTAAAACATTGATGATAGCAGTAAAATAGCAACAAGTAATAAACATGACTGAGTTCACAAATTTTCTTTCAATAATAGTGTAAAACTAATACCCCTGGGGGCCTAAACAGATCGGCACAAGGCCCCAAACGTGGCATACTACCCATAATATCATATAAACCTAAAAAATATAGGACATCTTATGATTTCAAATCAAATACGCTTCATAATAGTCGCTAGAGGACGGACCAAGTCACAATCCCTACCGGTGCACGCCCACACGCTGGTCACTCAACATGTGCGTCACCTCATTTACCAAAACAAAGTGAAATATCGGGGTTTCATACCCTCAGGTCTAGAGTTACAATCGTTACTTACCTCAAACCGGCCCGAAAACTACTCCGTGATGCTCTTGCCTCTCGAAATGGCTCCCAAAAGCTCCAAGTCCATCAAAATCAGATTAATAACATCAAAATATTCTAGGAAGACGAAACCCATTCAAAAATTATCACAATTGGGCACAAATCCAAAAATTGGCCAAACCCGACCCCTGGGCCCGCATATCGGAATTCTATAAAAATTGCGTCACAATAATCCTCATTCTTTCCCGAGTATATACATAGAAAATGCATCGAAATGTGACTGCAATTGACCCCTCGATTCCTCAATTTTAAGTATCAACCCCTAATTTATGCCACTAAATTCCATTAATTCCAAGCTTAATCCGGAAAATAACAACATAGAATCGAGTTTTTAGGTCTAAGAAACTTACCTCCACATAAATCCTTTGAAATCCCTCTTCAATTTTCTCCCAAACGCCTCAGCCCGCATGCAAATATGATGAAAGTGCCAAAAGTTTGCGAAGGCAGTTATTTATACTTCCTGCCCAGTGAAACCGCTTCTGCGGCCTTTTCCCCACACCTGCGGACCCGCACCTACGAATCCCTACTTGACCGACCACTTCCGCACTTGCGCTCCACTTTTTGCATGTGCGGCTCAAAATTCCGCTTCTGCGGTTCCTTCCCAGCTCCCCCCCCCCCCACCTCCACCCCTGCACATCTTCTCTCTTTTTTAACCNGCTGGCACGCACCTGCGGCATCGTACCTGCGGCTACCCTTCCGCAGGTGCAACCACACCAGAAAATTGGCACCAGCAGGTTCTTTATCTGCATTTTCAAACTTCAATCCTTTAGATGACAATCCGACATCATCCCAAGCCCCTCGGGACCCCAACAAAAAACACAAACAAGTCCTATAACCTTATTCAAACTTCGTCGAGCCTTCAAAACACCCAAAACAATGCTAAAACACCAAGATCACATCAGATTCAAGCCTATGAACTTTGAGATTTCTAAATTTCGCCAATGATGCCGTAACCAACCAAAACACGTCTGAATGACCTGAAAATTAGCAAACACGTCTAAAATGACATTAACAACCTTCTCCAACTTTAAAAATTCCATTCCGACCCCGATAGCTAATTTTCCACTGCCGATCGAAAATCACCAAAACCTCAACTTCGCCAATTCAAGCCTAATTCTACACCGGACATCAAAACCACATTCCGAACACACTTCTTAGTACAAATCACCTAACGAATCTATCTGAACCATAAAATCTACATTCCGAGGTTGTTTACCAGTAAGTCAACTCCCGGTTGACTTTCACAACTACTAAGCAAATTTAAGAGACTAAGTGTCTCAATTCTCACCACGACCACTCCGAACCCAAACCAACCGACTCAACACGACAAAATTAGGCTAAACAACACACGATAAAGCAGAAACGGGGGAAATTGGGCTAATCTCACGGAACGACCGGCCGGGTCGTTACAACAAGTAACTCATGAACCAGTTTACATTACCAGAAATTGGGTAAGGTCTTGAAATTACCTTGAGGGGAAGGTGTTAGGCACCCCTCGAGGTCCACAATGGTGGGTCTCGAAAAAACTTAATTTGCGAATTAGTCATTAAGCAAGTAAAGAAGTTTAAGCACACATATGGATTACGAAAACGGGAATAAATGAGTCCTAGGTTTATTAGCCTATAGGATCATTTCTGTGCAATACCCGATAAAGCTTCCTCAATTAGAGGGGTTACACGTGGCATTAGCGCACAAGTCATCATATCCTTTACTACCCAATTATCCTCCCCTTGGTGGTTATATAAGCGATTTTAATTAAACATACTCGATGCGTGCATTACCTGTCCCTTTCTTATGGCCCTGGAGGTTTTTAGGATCTCTAATTAAGGCAGTTCTAGACTATCCTAAATTGCTTAAAAGGAGAAAATCTAAGAGACAATTAAAACAAGTAAGACTGTCAAGTAAAGGAACAATTAAGGGGGGCTCACATTTACCTCCACAAACAAGCAGTCAATTGTACGTCTCAAACAACATTATTTCAGATACTTTAAGAGTCCTAAAGAAAGATATCTAGGTGAGCATAACAAACACAATATATGTAGCATTTTGTTAATGCGAGGAATTGAAGACCTAATCAGTTTGCCTACTGATTTTAGGATTTGTTGAATCTGAGCATTTCGCAAATAGTTAAGCACAACATAGTTTTAAAATTTGCAAGATTTCAATTATCCTACAGGCTTTCCTAGGCGTGGACCCGGGATGTCCTATAGGCATGATATCTAATTGTTAATCAGAATCTTAATACTAACAAGCAATTTTAAACAGGCACTTTGAGTTCATTATGTCGTATAGGCATGTTGTCTAGGTGCTGAACATTACAGAACTGATTTTCTACATTTATCTAAGTGTTGTCTAGGTGCTGGGATTGCTTTTAAACTTACCCTTATAGACATGGTTGCTACTAATTTTATGCGATACATGTGTGGTATTTATGCGAGTGCAGTAAAAGTCCTAAAGCATGGTTTCTAATGCACATAAGAGAATGATCATGAATTTAGGCAGAATTAATAACAACCTAGTGGCAGTATTTCTAAGAAGACATGAGTATGCAGAACCTTAGAAAGAAGAAGTTTAGGACAAATGATATGATGCACCTATAAGCATGTTTTCTACTGCACAAAACAATCTTACAAGCATGGTTTCTAATGCATATATAATCACAACAATCCTAGGAGCATGATTTCTACCCTATTTCCCCACAAAACATATGTAAAACTTCCCTCCCATTTTACTAATATCCCCAAAATCTGTGTACAAGAATTAGTATTATAGACCATTCGGTAAATGAATAACAGAATAGATAATACTAAGTTATAGGGAGCCTGGATAGGCCCAAAAGTAAGCCCTGAAAACCAAGCCTTCAACCAAATCCAAGGTACTAATATCTCATAGTGTCCAAGAGAGTATCTTGGTGCATCAAAGTTCCCGAGGTCCTCAGGGACCCCGGGAAATGTTCACACCAAGGATCCTTTAAAGAAAAAAGTTTTTGTGCAGTGTGGAAGAGTCAGCCCCAGTGTGTCAGAGTTCGGAGAAGTCTCATGGACTCCTAGGCAGTGCTCACACTGGAGTGGCATGAACCTAGATAATTCTAAGAGTAGGAGTGAAAAAGTAGTGTTTGGAGAGTAGAAATAGTTTGAAGAAAACAGTTCAGAAGTGAAACAAGTTTGGAAGTGAAAACAATTTAGAAGCATTCTAAAAACAAAGGCTGGACATAGTCACAATGTTTTAAAGCAAAGATTCATATTGCCCAGATTTAGCTTAGTTCATTAGTTAACACTAGGTGGGCACCTAGCATGGTGAGATCAAACAACTACACAACTAAGGGGTAGCAGGGGTTAGGAACATAGAAATCCTAAATAAAGGACACATGAAACCAATCAGAAACAAAAGCATGCTAATCAACACCAAGCAAATTCACATATTTTGACAGACTACTTCCGTAGCACTCAATAGGATCTAGTGATTAAGCAATAGAAAGTAAGCACATAAGTTTAAAGATCCAGAGCACATAGCACAAGTAATCATATTGACTTAAAGAAGTAGACAAGAAGAACATAAAACATAAATGAAGGGGTGGTCATGCTAACAGTTCATAGAAAGATAGGGTTTAATTCCATATAAGTGGTTATACCAGTTGAGGTCAATGGACAGGAGGGTATAAGTCTAAATGCCTAAGTAAGCATGCTGGTTTAAGGAAATAAACAGGAAAGGATTGAAGCTTAAACATAGAAATAAACATGTTGATTAAAGCAATAAACATGAATGGATTGAAGCTTAAACACATAAATATACATGTTGATTAAAGCAATAAACAGGAAAGATACATAGTTAAACACAGAAGTAGACATGCCAGGTGAAATAAAGAAGAGGCATGGGTTCAACGGAAGTAAAGCAACAGATGAGAGAGCACATAGGTTCAGGCTTCATAGTATAATAAACGACATTAGGAATAGGAACATACCAGTTAAAGGAACCAAAAAATAGAAGGTGAAAGTATGCAGGATTCAGTGGTCTAGCCTTGGCTTTCAGCCGGCTAGACAGTACAATGAACACAAGTAGCAGAGAGATGAGAGCAAAGTGTATTAGTGTGTTTTTGAACTATTGTTCGTGTCTTGAAGAATCACAATGGAAGCATATATATAGCACTTAGTGAGGTAAAACAAATAAGGTAAAGAGGAAATCACAGTTCGTAAAACAAGGGTAATCAAATAAAATCAATCTTATACCATATAAGAGTCAACCAAGCCCCTTAAGTCGGACTGATAATTCAAATTCAAATAAGGCAAGTATTACTAATTAAAGAAACAAATAAGGAAATGGGTAAAAAATCACAGAAAGTACTAATTTTAATAGGAAAAATCATTTGAAACCTAAATAGAATCAGTACATATAACTGGTTAACAGAAATAAACACAATAACGGGAAAAAAATTGAAGAAACCAGTGTCACAAACAGAAACATCTAGGGTTTAAGCATATACACGAAAATTAATCAAATCAGTAAAGAAATAAGCAGGTTCAACACTTGATAGTTAGAAAAACCTTTTTGAAGAAACTTAGGATGAACCCTAATTTTAGAAAAAGTAATGGAATCGAAATAGTATCAACCAAAACATAAAACTTTTGAGGCTAAATACCAAATAACATTCGAAACGCATTAGATCTACAAGGATCTGAACAGATCCAAGTAGTTATAAGACTAGGCTTTTCAAAAAATAGCAGAGATGAAAGAAACTCGGTCCAAAACCATATGTCCAAACAAAAAATAGTCAAGACAGTACTCACAAATGAGAGTGGCCATAAACATGCTTGTGAGAGAAGTTTCGAACAAGACCGGTTGAATCTCTTTGAGATTCTCTTAGAATTCCATGAAGTCGAACAACTAGAAGATGTAACAGGCCAGCAAGAGCCAAAAAGTACATAGACGAGGTGTTTTGCAGGTGACGGTGACTAGGTTCAAGGGGTGTTTGAGAGAGACTCGAGAGATTAGGGAAAGCAGTGACGGCGAAAGAAAATAGGAATGAGGGGGGGTTAGGGTTAGTATTAGGATTAAAAAGGTAATAAATAACATGGACCGTTGATCTTAGAGATCAACGGCCACGATTAGGCTAGGTCTTTGGGTCGGGTAGGCAAAACATTGGGCTTGGGGTTTTTGGGCTAGTATAATGGGTTAGGTCCGAGAATTAAAATGGATTAAAGGGATATTTGTTAAATAACCAATTAATTAGTAAAAATAATTTGTAGAAGTAATTAGCAGATTATAAAAATGATTTTCATGCATAAAGTGATTTAAAATAATTACTCAACATTATAAAAATATAAAAAAGGTATTCTCTGGTGAGATAATGTAATAATGCATGCATGGGCTATTATTGCAAAATTATTGAAATTATAACCCAAAAAAGCAAATGTGGCTATTTATGAAATAATTAGTCTTAGTATAAATATAACTAGTGAAATTGGGTCATAAAATTGTCATAAAATTATTTGTGATGCAATTAGTAATTATTTATATAACTAAATACTTGGATAAATCAATTAAAAATCCCTTAAAAATGCAGAAATTATGGAAAAATACTAGTTAATGCTCATGCATTGTTTTGGAGATATATATATATATATATATATATATGCATTTTGAAAATAATATTGGGAAAATTTGAGTATCAACACTTCCACATGAGTTTTATGCAAACAACAAAGCAGAAAATATATTCTACACTCGGGACCAGCTCCCTCAAAGGCCCCTCGGACCAGCTCTCACAACGGCCTTCAAGTATCGGAATCAGCTCAAGAAGAAAGGAAAAACTTGGCGTCGATCTCGTCCGCCTCGGCATGCTTTATCTCTTCCGAGAGGTCAAAGCCCCTAGCATGTATCTCCTCGAGGGTCTCCCTCCAAGACTTGCATCAGGCGTACTCATTGCTCCTCCTCTCTTTGTTGAAAGCTCCTCTTAGCTCAGCCCGTGCATCGGCAAAGTCTTTCATCTAAACGACCACCTTCTTATCGGCCTTCGCTCGAGCTACCTCAGCTTCGGCCCGAGCATCCACAACCTCTGCCTTCGAATTTATAAGATCAGCCTCGAGGTTGAGAATCCTGCTCGATTGAATTGAGCTATCTTCCCGAGCATTCCGAAGTTGTATCTCAAGAGCAACAGCGTTGGCCAAAGCATTCCTTCGGGCCGCAACATGCACGCCTACATGTGCTTTCAACGATTGGCATCCAGACCTAACTTTCCCGACCTCACCCCAAAGGCGCTTCAACGCTTTATTTTTTTCCTGCAACTGAATCACCAAAAGTTGATTCCCAAAAGCGGGAAAGGAGCCACATACCCCTTCGGGGTAAGGATACCTGTCTCTCGATTTTACCTTCACAAATCCAGCTTCGATGCATCTCCACCCGAAGATGAATCAACTCTCTTGTCTTCTCGTTGCAAAGAAGCTTGAGAGATCTTTTCTTACCCGAAACTTCCCGAAATCGGGCCTCACAGTGAAGCAGTTCGGCCTTGAGTTTGTCAAAGACCTGCAAAGGAAAAACTTCAGTTCAAAGAATGAAGATTCAAGCTAAAAATCCAGCAAGGCCGATCAGAACTCACCTCGGAATAGAGCCGCTGGGCCTCCGAAAAAGTTGAACATACATCTACCGGCTTGACCCCGTCGGCCCCAACTGAACCGCTCTCAATAGGGGTATGCTCACTTGAAACCTCAATTGGCCCGGGCGGCCCCTGGTCCCGAGCATCCATCAAAGTACCTTTGAGGTTAGAGGAAGATGATGGTGGAGTACTCTTTCTTTCTCTCTCTCGGGGAACCCCTTCTTCGAAATTAGTAGTCCCAGGCCTTGCAGAACCAGCAACCTCGAAAGGGACCCCGGCCCGGGCCGTAGACAATGAATCATCGACGCCAGGGGAGCCGACATCGGCAGAATGGCCAGCGTATATAAAGCTCTCCTCAGCAATGACACCTCATTTATGCCTCCGACAATGCCCCGCCTCATCATGAATGTCCTCGTCTATTGAGGATCCTTTTCGATTATTGTCCTCCCTCGGGGTTTCCCTCTCCTCGCGGGGGCACAACCTCATCTCGGAGAACCCACCACCACTTGTGCCATCATAGTTCACACACAAAAGATAACATTAATCAAAAGGGATACCACACGACTCATGCAATGGTGCTTTGCTTCCCATATGACCCTCGATAGATAAAGCCATTTGCGCTCATCATTTCTCGAGGAAGCCGCCAACTTTCGAGTCCAGTCCACAAGATCAAGGACCTCCTCAGGCATCAATGGGACCGTTGAAAAGGAGAACAAGAAACACTCTTATAAGTTGATAAGATAAAAAGGCACTAAGGCATGACATGGTGCTTACATTTGAAGTTCCATTTTTTCGGAAAAGGTAGGAACTCTGCTGGAATGATGTCGACGATCCTCAACCGAACATACCGACTCGTCCATACCTTTTTCAGTCCTCATCATTGCTTGCAATAAAAGGCCTCATCGATCGACGTCGCGATGCAATCAGGCCTCGACAATGCTGGGGCCGATATAACCTAATGAGGGGGATGAGGGTAAATTCAAGCTCAGCCTTTTCGGTGAAATACCTCATCATCAGCACTATCCACCAAAAGGACGGATGAATCTGTGCCAAAGTAACTCGGTACCTTTTACAGAACTCGAGCACAATTCGGTCGAGGGGGCCTAACGTAAACAGATACATGTACACAGTCAAGAATCCCTCTACATAAGTCATAATGTTTTCTTCTCGATAGGATATCTCCAGCACCACATTTCCCCCCCATCCGCAGTCTCTCCTCACGACCTCGAGGTGGTGTTCTTCCATCGATCGAACGAACCTCGAGGCATGCTCTCGATGGCCCGGGGCATCATAGTGTTCCTCTATTGCAAAATTCTTTTTCAGAGTAATGCAGTACGAGGTCAGCTCACCATGCACCGTCGGTGTACCACCGGCTGGGATAGGGGCAGAGGAAGAATTTACCTCTTCTTGATGAGCATATTAGGGCGCGAAAGCCATAGCTATTCCAAGCAGGGGTAAATAGGAAAAAGCGGAACCCATTTTCGCAAAAATGGAAAAGGAATGGGAAAGTTGAAAGAAAAGCTGAGGTTTTCTATAAATGCACAAGAGTTAGAATGAAGGATAAGAAAGAATATATATATAACGAAAGATGGCCAACCAACTACCTTAAATGCCATTCAATTTCTGACAAGTTGTCATAGCATTTGGGGAAGTGTACCGGTGGGGTGACTTCGCTCACTTCACGGTCACATCACATAAATGATACAATTGTGGAGGGTTCGAGCAACCAAAGCTCATAGCCGACCTAACCTTGAGAAGGTGCCCAATCTCAAGGGGTCGAGCAATCAAAGCTCATGGGCCCTGGCCTCTTCGATATTGGCAGAGATTTTGACACCTTTGGCGCTCACTTCCTCGAGGGCCTGCCTCTTGGCTCGTGCACGAGCATGGGAAACTACCTGAGTCGGATTCAGCTCGGCCTTCTAATATATCTCCCTTGCCCGTTCATTTGCAGCAGCGGCATCCCTCTTGTACGAGAAGACATATTCATTGGCCTCGGTCTTGGCTGTAGATAGTGCAGCAGCCTCCTCCGAGCACCTCAGAGAAGACCTTGGGCCGAGGATAGCTTCCCCTGAAGCATCTCCCTCTCCGAAGCCGCAGTTTCATTCAGCCGAACCATCTCCATGATTTTGGCGTCCTTGACTGCAACCTCCAATCGAAGCCGCTCCACCAGGTCATCCTTCTGCGTAATCTGAGAAGCAGAAAGCAAGTTAATCACCACCAAGTATTACCACTAAAAGGTTAAAATGTGGGCACCAACATACCTGCTTGGAGAAATAGGCCCTCTTCCGAAGCGCTGTCTCCAAGCTCGCCTAAAGGTTCGTCAGTTCCTCCACTCTTCGAGTGCACAAATCCTCGAGCTCGAACATCCCCACCATAAGCTTCTCAAGATCCTTTCCACGATGAGTCAACTCATCTTGCAACTTGGAGATGACCTGGTCATATAACTTCTTGACCTGTAACACGGAGAAGGGAAATTAGAAAACAAAAATAGAAGATCAGAGAATAAGTATATTGTCCTCAAAAGTCACCTGCTTTTAGAACCACTCGGCTTCCTTGAGGGCAACTGGGGCATCGGCATCAGTCTCCTCGTCCACCCCCTCGAAGTAGTCTCTGAACGCGTCATCCTCTCCACGTGAGCTCTCTGAACTGGGGACGCCCCTAACTTGAGCATCTAGTATCTCCCTTGATGAGAATGACGGGCCCGAATAAAGACCACTAGCGATGTCGGCCTCCATCGAGGTTTCTTCCCTACTTCGGAAAACTTCAGTAGCAAGCCCCCCGAGCTCTTCAACACGGACTGTGCCATGTCCGATGAGCGTATCGGGGACTGTGCCCAAACCCTCCTCGAGGGTCTACTCTACAAACGACTGGCCCGTATCGGCCACCTCAAGCTCAGCATGCGACCCCTCTACAGCCCTCGAAACCTCAACACTTCTCTTTGCCCTTTGTACCAAAAGGTAGGCATCGTCGCTCTCCTCCTTGGTCCGTAAGGTCTTAGCGACCGTCGAAGACAGGACCGTAGCATCGGTCATAGGCCTTCGAGTCTTTAGCTTCTTTGATTTTGTGGACCACGCTGGGGCCTCTTTCTTCTTTTTTCTATCTCTGGTGGCCTTCGGGGCCTCTTCCTCACCAGGTGGGGTCGGCCTTAGCAAAATGCCCTCACCAAGGCCTGCACAATTATATCATGTCAACAAAGCATCATCATCAAAAATTCTCACAAAGAATGTTAAAGGAGTAGCAACAATAACGTACCATGATTCTTGGCCTGCCATCGTGTTTTGACCAACTCACGCCATAGACGTTCATTGTTTAGGAAAGCGGAGTCTAGGAATTTGATCCACCCCGGAAGGTCTTGAACCGCACCGGGGAACCAAAAAGTGGCTGCACAATTAAAAGAAAATCGGTCAAAAAATAAAGGAACAACGAAAGCATGCTCGATTCAAAGAAACTTACGTTTCATATTCCACTCCTCCAGGAAACAGGGATGATGTCCGAGGTTCGGACTCTGACAAACCTGCTCATCCATCCCTTGTCTCTATCCTCATCGATGCAGAAGAGGAACGCCTTGGTGGATCGACGGTGTAATTTAATAAGGCCTCAACGGAAGAGTCGAGGGATATATAATCTGATCAAATGGTTGAGGGTGAAGGTCATTCCCTCGACCATATTGGTAATATGACCAAACATATATACAATACTCCTGAATGAAAGATAGAGATGACCTAGTGACACTCGGTATTGGTGGCAAAAATCAAGAATCACCAGGTCAACCGGTTGAGAAGAAGAATCGATGGGGCCTAAGGTGAAGGGATATGTGTATACACTGAGAAAGCCAGCCTTGTGTGTCACTATGCTTTCATCAACCGTTGGGATCTCTACTCAGGCTGCCTCCCCCCAGTGGCAGTCAATTTTCACCCTCTCGATATCCGATACTACACTTATGTATTGGGACATGGGTTCGCACCGGCCCGGTATAGAAGGGTTTTTTTCTGTTGTAAAGTCAAAAATGGTGTCGAAAGGGCCAGGGATGCATTTCCTGATTGTAGGAGGGGTCTTTGATTTTCTCTTAGACTGGCATGATGTAGAAGCAACCCCCTCCTTTTGAGGAACCGTTTTTAAGTCTTTGCCATGGTAGCTATCGAGTTTTGAAGTAAGAAGATGGAAGAAACGTGAGCATGTAGAAGATAAGAAGGGAGAACACTTTGTTAAAATCTGAAGATTTGAAGAAGAAGACGCACAAATATGAAGAGTCAAGTAATTGTAGTATTTATAGGGGCCCTTTGAGCAAGCTTGAGCGGGAAAGCTGAACTTGTGACGGTTCGTGGGCTTCTCGAGAATTGTGCTTAATAGAAACCTCTGCACAGCTTTTCGTGTCTTGATCATTTAATGCTCTAAAGGGGCTGACGCCATAGTAGGAGTGTCGAAGGTGCAAAAGGTCAAAACCATTTCTAATCTCTTCATTCTAAGAAATGCGAGGACTATCTATATACGGCTAAAATCGGAGAGCTCGATTTCACGGCCACTTTGATGAAGATGAAGGGTCGAAGGCCCGAGCTCGACATCAAGGGTCATTGACCTCGAGGCAGCACAAACCTAGGATCGATATGAAAAGGAGGGAAATCCGCAAGGGGCACGTGGTTAAAGCTGACAAAGTACACAAGATAGTACACGCCCGTACCGTGGCATTAAATGGATGTACCATCCATTTCTCTTTACATTAAATAGTTGTACCAACTATATTTCTTTGTAATGATTACACATGTACTATGTTGACATTTCCCTTCTTATATAAAGGGGACCCTTGTCATTTTGTAACATACATGATATTCAATAGAAGAACAACAACATCCTCTGCTCCCTAACTTAAACATTCTCTACAATTATTCCATTGGTTTATTGATTCCATTCATTGTGTTTCATTTATATTTCATCATTTATTACTTATTATTGATCATAAAGAGGCCACTTTCGAGGCCCGTTAAGCAGTTACTCACTCACCGACCGCTCTCCATCAAGCTCTCAAGCTTGACCTCGAGGTCCTGTTTCGATCAACTCGAGACCCCGTCCTTCAGCATCCCTTTATCATTATTGCACTTTCTTCACCTACATTTAGAACCTATTACCTAACAATTGGTATTAAAATAATCACATATTATTATAACCACACAATCAAATTTAATTGTAATTACCATTTTAACGGTAAACAGTGTCCAAGTGCCGAGAACGAATTAATAAATGAGGCTGCCTGTGCCATGTAATAAAAGATGGGAAAGACATGTGAATTGAGTTTAACAATTGAAAGAGGTTATGCCTCAAGTGAGATGGCTTAGCCGATCGGGCCGAGATCGGACGCCATGATGTACACATGGTGGCATTTGTGTTTGAATTATTGACAAAAATTGTGGATATGGATATGTCTCACTTGGGATGGCTAAGACGGTCGGACCCAGACCAGACTCCGTGTAAAAATACGGTGGCATTTTGAGTTGTGGCACTTGGAACTAAAGATTATTAACCTAAAAAGATGGAGAGACTGAATTGGAAACTATGTGATCCTTACTTGGTGTTTCTTTTGTGTGTCTGTGAAGCACTTATTGATTATTATGCCTTCCTTCTCTTTGTTTGATTGTTCATTCTACTAAGATTGGTGTTTGCCTTTACATACTAGTACTATTCCACAGTACTAACGCCCCTTTTTCCTGGGCGCTACATCTTTAAATGGATGTAGGTGGTTCCATAGCAGTCAGTGTTGGTCGCAGCTAGTGGTGCATCCTCTTTTCAGCCGACTTGGTGAGCCCCACTTCATTTTGGGGTCCTGTATCATTTGTTTTTCGTGTACTTTGTAGTTTAAGGTATATCTGGAGCCTTGTTACCGGTACTCTTCAGTTGTATTTAGAGGCTCCGTAGACAGGTTGTGGGTGGTGTTTGATATTGGAAAGTAAATAAGAAATATTGGTATTTGGCAAATATGTTTTTTATCATATCTATAAAAGTTGTAATATTTTTGATATTATGGTTGAAACTGCTAATGGAAAAAAATGGAAGTCGTTAACGAAATATTTACAAAGTATGATTAACGGAGTTCATCTCCTCTTTATTCATGAATTACACTAGGTAGAATGAAACCTAACAAGTTTGCTCAGTCGGGTTTACTCGGTTGAGCATCGGTCGCGCTTCTCAGTTTTTGGGGCGTGGCAAAGTTAGTATCAGAGCCTAAGGTTTTAAAGTGTCCTAGAATGTCTCAAAGCCGTTTCTAGTAGAGTCCTTCTTATCGGTATGTTGTTGACGACATCTATAAGTTGGAGGCTATTAGGACATGTTGGAATTTCACCCTTCTTTGATACTCCAGATCGTGCGGTAGAGCCCAAGATAGGGAGCTAATTTCTGTGCTATGTCTTGTTCTCAAGATGATAAATCTTGATACCATAATCCACGAGTTTGAAACATTAAGGAGCGATTGACCCCACCATTGAATCTGAGGGAGATTGCCAAAGAGTTTGTTAGGAGAATGTATCGAGCCATGGAGGGATTGGTAGAACTTGTTGCTAAGGGGAGTACCCTTGTCCCTATTAATGTCACTGCACCACCAGGTCATGTAGTATATCACTATGTTACCAACGTACGTTAGGGATGTGGAGTCGAGGGACATCGATTTAGTTATTTCCCTATCAACCTAAAGTCACCAAGTAATTCACTCCATAGTGCATCATCATGAACAACACAAAGGTTTTACTTGTTGTATATGTACATCCATATTGAAGAGTTCTCATAAACATGGTCTTAACAAGATGTTGAATTACAAAACATTGCATGCACCTACTCTTTGAACAAGATGCATTACTCGTGAATCCACTCTATCACAAATTCTCTAATTTACGTCCTCTTGTGGAATTAAGTTCTATAATTATGTCCTTGAATTGAGTTATAACTCTAGGATTAATACTTCCCACTTACTTTCCTAAATTCTCAACAAGAGACTACACTTGATGAATTTCTTACAGAAACTTTTTATTTAAATGGACAACATCTGCTCACTTGTGTCTATGCATGCATTGTCGTAAAGTTTACATATGTGGTGTCTAGTTCCATGTAAAGCATCCCAGTGTTGCGATCCTTCTTGATTCACTCTTTTTCTCACGGGTGTATATGGCTTCTATAGTTTGAATAGTCACTCTACTCTCTTGCGAGTATCATCATGAAACCTTCTCACTGTCTAGTAACAAAAGAGCAAACCTTAACACCTATCATATGAGTGCATGTCAATCGAAATGGTCACCGTTTGCATAAAGTCTCTCTGATAATTGAGATCCTCACAAATCCATCATAGGGAGATCTTCTCCTTGCCCATTTTAACATGACTCTGGTGCCCACTTAGATCATTTCATAGTAAGTAGCTCACTTTGTTCCTAGTACCGTAAATGGCTTGGTATTGCAGCCCGAGAATTATTATAGCAGAAACATGTCAATCTCATAGGAAAATGTTCCTTCTCTCTCACCAATACATGATTTCATCACAACATTTAGATGTCCTAGCTATGTGGTTTTACTCTTGGAAGGGTTCAGATTTAAATGTTTCAAGTTTTCGCATATATCATGAGCATATTGATTTGGAAGACAAGTCGTCGTATCTTTAGTTCTCTCATATAGGACCAATAATCGGGAAGGGATAACCTATTTGAATTATGATAATCTCATAAGTGTTCAACTTATTTTTCATCCCCATGGGCTTGTGGCATAGATTCCTCGTGTCAGTTAATGTTAGGAGTGTAATTCAACTTCATGTATTTTGAAGCCCATATCACATTCAAGGTGCCAGTGTATTCCCATTTTTGAAAAACTGATTTTCCCTACACTCCAAGAGACAACTAGGGTCACATACCTGGATATTCCTCCTTAATGATTCCTATTACCAATGTACTAGTTAACTCTATGCCTCATTTGTCAAATGACGTTATCACACTGATTAATCTTGTTAGCGTTATCAGTAGTAAGCTTCATGTCTCTTATTTTATATAGCCTCATGAAATACTCTGCTCAGCACATTAATAGATTCCTGAATAATTCTAGCCCAATCTTGAACTCCGTTGTCCCTCGTTGTATTAGGTCTATTGGAAATTGAATGTTCAAACATGTCATAGAGGAAGAATCATCCTGTGATCACATATATTCGATGGGTAATTTTATGGTCAGTTTATGATAGCACATCTTAGAATGATTGTTGAAGGTCATAAAAGGTTTAGTGTGGGTGTTCGCGTACAGATTTAGAGTTGACGAGGGTGAGCGGGTTATTCTTAATATTTTCTCCCTGAAGATGTTATGTGAATTGATAATGAATGTGACATAAGTGTATTTCACATTAGGCCGCACTATGAGTATGATGTTTCCCCATAGTTGTGCTCCATGTACTTTGTGTTTTCATATGTCTATGTCTAATAAGGTGGTTGGAAATACTTTGTGCATCATTCCCGTGGAAATTATTGAAGGTGAAGTTAATGGATAGTTAGCTTATTCGAGGTATCTAGTTTTCATCCTTGTTAGGTAAGTTTAGGAGTTAAGATTGCTTCCGTGAATGTGTTATGGCAAAGTTTGTAAGTCTAAGAGGCCGCCTTGAAGGCCGAAAGTGTCATGGAAAGAAAATGTTTTTCTCTTGATTGTATAGCAATTGGTTTTGGTTTGAAAGGTACCCTTATAGGTGTTATGATTTAAAAATATGCAGTCCATATCCAGGTATCATTATGATAATATAGTGCTTGTAATGTTGAGATTAGTGTCATTGATATATACATTGTGGTGTTTCATCGAGTTGTTGATGTGTTGTTTGGATGGTTTTGGTGGTTCTCTGGGAAGTAGATAAGCCTAGTTACAAAGGAAATGCTGCCAAAATTTCTGAAATATTGGGGAGTTAGTAAAACATTTAGGGACTTGAGGTAGGTGAGAAAAGAGATGTATTATGTTAAGTGTTTGGGAGAGGACTCTACTTCTCATTCGAGGACGAATGATCCTAAGCGGGAAAGAATGTAAGGCCCCAAAAACATTTTGCTAAGTAATTTAAGATTTCGTGGTGCCAAGTAGGCTAATTATAATTTTTTATGTGCTATCAATATGATGGACATCAATTGGATATGGTAATAAGTATATAAGTCATATAATAAGTAATGTGTGTTCCAATGAGAGGCCAAAGTCTAAGCCAAGTTGGAAAAATTACATAATAGGTCAAATTTTCACATGAGTTCGCACAAGTCAACACTTTGGACGACCATATATAAATATATATAAGGTATTATGTGATTATAAACCCCAAAATGAAATATCTTTGAGTCTAGTTTCCAACGCTTCAAACCATTCGTCATTTGGACATTCCTACACAATGTTATGATTAAATTACCAAAGGCTGGCATAATGCAATCCTGCGGTTATTATGCGACCATTGTGGGATCGCAGAAGTGGTTATGCAATCGCAAAATTGTCGCAAACCTGTCCAGTGCAGCCTAGTTCTTGGCACCAATTCCGCGATCCATTATGCGACCCACATACTTGTTCTGCGGTCCATTATGCGACCGCAGACCCGATTTCGGAGGCTTCTTTTTTCTATTTTCATAACCCGACCCCATTTTGATAAATAGGCTTTTGGGCTTCATTTGGGGCTATTTTCTATTGAATCTAGAGATAGGTGAGAGCAATTTAGAGAGGGAATGAGGAACCTAAAATCCTAATCATCCAATATTGCACAAATTTTCAAGAATGAAGGAAGCTAATCTCTATCTCGCTATCTTTCCGGGTAAGTCCTACTTCTAAGATTTCATATAAGAAATTATGAGTTCAAAAGTATATTTTAGGGTTAGAAATGAGCCATTCATGTGACACTAAGCTATAGTATGTGAGATTACTGAACTATTTTGGGTTGTTCTTGTTTGAATTGGTTGAGGGAAGAAGGAATTTCCATTGTAGAACCTTGTAGTCTATTTCACATGGTAGGTGTTTGATAAAATTCCTAAGAGAGTTACACCATGGAAAATATTTCTAATTATTAATCGATTTCCTCTACCTTTATATAGATTATAATCGCTAGAGCTGTTGGTGCGTCGTAGTGACTTAAGGAAAGCTCAACTAGGTATGTTGGATTAACTTTATCTCTCGGAATTAAATTCCATAATATTTTTTGTAAGTTTAAGTATGACCGGATCAAAATCCCTATTTTCTACGTTCTGGGTTATCCCCTATAAACTCATAAACTTGATCATTCCGAACGAGCATTATATTAAACGATGAACATTTAAAGTATGGGTTGCTTAGTAAAATTATATCACTTTGAGTTGTGGTTTAAATGAAAACTAAATCTCGATATGCTTAATACTCCTAACCGCTCGTATGCGTACTAAATGTCTTGATTGAGTGTGTCTAGTGGTTGATAAACTATAAAGATATTTGAAAATGAATTAAATGAACTGCTGAAATAGAGTGTGGACAACATTCGTAAGTGTGCCTAGTGATGCTTATGAAATAAGGAAATATATGAACGGATTACGAAATGAGCCTCGACTCAACTATCCTAAAATCAATTCTAAGAGTAAAATATGCTTGAAAGCTCTATCGAGGCATCTATGGCTAACTCTCTTCCTCTTAGAATCGAACTCTTGGTGTCCGAATAAGTGGTGTAAGTTCCTACTTGATCATACTAGAATTGATTGCCTTAATGTGTTGAGATGAAAGATTTATGATCCGTAATTGTTCTAAATGTTTACCGTGTAATCATGCTATTTCAGAACGTGCTATGATTTCCAAGATCTTTCCCTTAGTGTGTGCAATGCCTTATGTTATATAACTTATCAATATGATTGATACTACTATTTGAACTTATAAAAAGGGGAAAGATTTGAATTGAAAAAGAAAAAGTGTCCAAGTGACAAGAACGAATTAATAAATGAGGTTGCTTGTGCCATGTAATGAAATATGGGAATGACATATGAATTGAGTTGAATAATTTAAAGAGGTTATGTCTCAAGTGATATGGCTTAGCCGATCGGCCAACATCGACGCCATGTTGTACACATGGTGGCATTTGTGTTGGAATTATTGATTTAAATTTTGGATATGGATATGTCTCACTTGGGATGGCTTAGCCGTTCGGACCGAGACCGAACTCCGTGTAAAAACACGGTGGCGTTGTGAGTTGTGGCACTTGGCACTAAAGGTTATTAACCTACAAACACGGAAAGATTGAATTGGAAACTATGTGATCCTTACTTGGTGTTTCTTTTGTGTGTCCGTGAAGCGCTTATTGATTATTATGCCTGCCTTCTCTTTGTTTCACTGTTAATTCTACTAAGATTGGTGATTGCCTTTACATACTAGTACTATTCGACAGTACTAACGTCCCTTTTGTCGGAGGCGCTACATCTTTAAATGGATGTAGGTGATCCCATAGCAGTCAGTGTTGCTCGCAACTAGTGGCGCATCCTCTTTTCAGCCGACTTGGTGAGCCCCACTTCATTTCGGGGTCTTGTATCATTTGTTTTTTGTGTACTTTGTATTTTAAGGTATAGTCGGAGCCTTGTTGCCGGCATTTCTACATTACTCTTCAGTTGTATTTAGAGGCTCCGTAGATAGGTTGTGGGTGGTGTTTTATATTGGAAATTAAATGAGAAATATCGGTATTTGGCAAATATATTTTTCATCATATATATAAAAATTGTAATATTTTGGATATTACTGTTGAAACTGCTAATGGAAACAAAATGGAAGTCGTTAATGAAATATTTACAAAGTATGATTAATGGAGTTCATCTCCTCTTTATTCATGAATTAGTCTGGGTCGAATGAAACCTAACAGGCTTGCTCAGTCGGGTTTACTCGATTGAGCGCCGGTTGCGCTCCTCAGTTTTGGGGCGTGACAATAGTACCCTTATTATGGATCCTTCATTTCAACAGATGGTTGAGTTCTTTCATCACTTGGTTGGTATAATGTCGGAACCTAATGAAATGAATTTTGAGAATAAGAGGAAAATGGGTGGAGTTGAATTTGAAGGCATGACTGGTCCCATGGTAGCTAAACAATGTCTCAAGCGCATAAAGAGGGTCTTTGAAGAACTAGAGTTTACTAATGCTGCAAAATTTAAGTATGATATCTCTCTTTTACAAAAAGATGCATATGATTGGTGGGTAAGTGTGCCAAATGCGAAAGCAAAACCCCTGCTGCTTACTTAGGATTACTTTGTGAAAGCAATTCACGTGAAATATGTCCCCCTATCTATTGTGATGCTAAGAAAAAAGAGTTTTTGAATTTAAGATAAGGGAGTATGTTCATTGCAGAGTATCAACAAAAATTTCTCAGGCTTTCTCGCTATGCTTGAGGTATTATTTATGATGAAAGAGACAAGTGCAGACGATTTGAAGAAGGTTTGAATGGTTGCATTTCAAAAATATGTGGAAATCTTGCAACTTGAGTATTTTTCCAAGCTAGTTTCATCTGCTCTTACTTGGGGAAGAATTGACAAGGAAGGAGCTAGTAGGAGAAAAAACAAGTTTAGGAAGGGTAATTCAGATTATGACGGTCCATCCAAGAAGGGAAAGCTTGACTATTGCAAGACTGAAAGTGCACAGAAGTCATCATATCATAAGGAGAATAAGAAAAATTTGTCTAATGCTAGTACTTCATGTTATGTCCAAGACAACTTATATACCTACATATTCATAGTGCGGGAAAAATCACTATGGTGCTTGCAGAAGAGCTTCTGGTGCTTGTTTTAATTGTGAAAGTCTAGATTATAATTTGAAGGATTGTCCTAATCCTACTCCTTTTTCTTCTACACATACAAAGAGCTCAGTTCAAAAGCATGTCACTACTCATTCTCAAGATAATAGAGGTGCAAGACCTAGAAATATGCATACCGAGGGTTCAAGTGGAGCTAATCAGGCTAGTGGTTAAGAGCTACTGCACGAGTCTATGCTATGAGATAGAAGAATGACAAAGATGACCCGGGCGTGGTTGTTGGTAAATTTCACTTATTTGGCATATCTATTGTTACATCATTTGATCCTGGATCTTTACACTCATATGTTTGCTCATCACTTGCATTTCCTGATATTGTTATATCTATGAGACTTGACTTTGATGTGCTTGTCATGAGCCCATTAGGTCGTAATGTTGTTATTAACACGATTTATCAAGATTCTCCATTCTTGATTCAAAATCTAGTCTTCCCTGCAGGCTTGCTTGAAATACACTTCCAAGACTATGATGTTATTGTTGGTATGTATTGACTACATATGCACCATTGGTTGGTTGTAGGTTGAAGCAAGTGACTTTTAGGACTCCTGCATATTCATACATAGTAGTTCAAGGAGAAAGATCACTAATATCTAATATTATTTCTGCGGTCTTGTCTAATAAGATGATTCATCAAGGTGACGAATTCATCAGTGTGCTCGAGAGACTTGAGAGATTAATGACCGAGTGAGGCCGAGTGCTTGATTGTGAGTGATATTTAAGGGATCGGGCTGCACGCCGCAATGTGTTTCATGCCTGGGTCTAGCCTATTATAGAGTTTGGGCTGAAGGAGCCCCTTCAGAATCTGCACCCCCACAGTGAGTAGAGTTGATTTATATTGAGAGATGGATCTTCCTTGGGCATGGATCTTGCCCGAATCATTTATATTCGGGGATGGATTTTTCTTGGGCTGGATTGGCCTTATACTGTATTGAGTGACTAGATATTAGTTGATACACATATATTTGTGATGAATCTTCCCTATGCTAGATTGGCCATATACAGTACCGAGCGTGTGGTTTTATTTATGTTTGGTTAGGTTGAATCTACCCTATATAGTGCTGAGTATTGAGCATGATGAGTGAGAGAGTGAAACTATGAGACTGAGTACTTTGAGAGTGTGAGTACACGAGTTCATCACTGAGATGCATTACATTTGACATGTGTACTTGAGATACAGGCATAGAGGTGCATTTTCTTTTGTTACCCGGTTTTGGTGACATTCATGATTTCACCTGTATATTGACATGTAGGCATAGAGATGTATTTTTATCTAAAAACAAAACATCTTATTTATTGTTGAAAGGTTTATGGAAAAATCACCGTTTTAAAACTTACACATATATTTATGGTGTTTCGGCAAAAGATTTGGGATTTACTGTTATACTTGAAAGCCATGCCTATTTTTCCGTATCTGTGAACGAGTTGAGCATTTTATATTGAGTTATTTACTTGTACCACTGTTATTATATTGTTATGAATTGTGGCTGGTTGTTGGAGTTTGACCCTCACCCTTGTCTCAGATCATCACTACTTTCATCCCAAGGTTAGGTTTGTTACTTATTATGTACATGGGTCGGTTGTACTCATACTACACGTCTCCACCTTGCATAGAGATGTTGGATTGTGATGTTGTTGCTTACGATGAGAGCTAGATCGGAAGATGTACCTGCATTTCAGTCATAGCTGCCTCTTGATCTTGGTAGCTTTAGAATTTTAATCTGTTCATGTATATTTCAAACTGATGATGTACTTTATTTCATACCAGCTTTTAATAATCAAAAATATTAGAAACTCATGATTTGTACTACCAGTCCTTGGGAAGTTGTATAAAATTTAGTTATCTCATCTTTGATTCACATCACTATTATCATAATGTGTTATTTTGTTAACTGTCTTACCTAGCGGGTTGAGTTAGGTTCCATCACGTCAGATTGGTTTTTGGATCGTGACAAGTCGGTATCAGAGCTATAGGTTCATAGGTTCTACAAGTCATGAGCAAGTATCTATTAGGGTCTTACGGATCGGTATGATGATGTCCAAATGTATTTTCGAGAGGCTATAGGGAATTTAGGATAAACTTCCCATCTTTCTTTCCTTATCACACGCAATTGATTCAACTTGAAACATAACTATTTGAATTCCTTCCACGTATTCGTATGTGCATGTGAGCGCTCGGTATCACCTATACATTGACGGCTTGTGATTCCATGGATGAGGTGTGATATGTGATTTCGGTGTGCTGATGATGGGCCAATCTGGAGGACTTGAGGCCAGGTTTTTACTGTAGCTTGAGCATGGGGATTTTGATTGTGTGAGCACGTGCTTTTGGACTTATAAGTCCGGTAGTGTCCCTATTAGTAGAATTTATAGCTCGATGAGTGGTTGAATGGCTACATGATGAGTATGGTGTTACTGGGGGATGAGTTAAGATGGGTTAGATGTAATGAGATGAGTTTTCTTGAGATGTAAAAAGGACAATTGGGTGCTTGATATATGTCTAGATGTGACGTATAGTCTCGAGTTATGAGTGTATGGAAGAATCTTTCATGTTGTTTAACTATGGAATTCTCATGTATTGTTGATGAGTTCAGACTCAGGAAGATTAAGCCAACTGGGGGAGTCTGCTATCGACGATTTCATTGCATGGTTATGTGTTGTCTGGTTTTGGTTTGAGTCATACTTGTGAATCAGTTATGACTTGTAGAGGCGGGTTTTGAGGATGACTTAAGCAAGGAAACTTTTGGATACACGATGTATTACACTTTATAGGTATATGGAAATCGTGGAATGGTTTGATTTTCTTATTTGTGAAGGATGTAGTGCGGATGGAGTAGGAATTTCCTCGGTTGCGTTAAGGCGGGTTACTTCTTTGGGTGTTTTCGGTCTAATGGGGCACAGGTTGTTCGGCCCATTTGGGCGGTGCAATTGAGACGTGAGCAGAGTAGATGACTCTCGAGAAGGTTCTAATGGGCTCATGATTAATATGTAGCAATTGAGAGTTTTTCGGATTTGTATATGGCTAGAAATTGAGATTTACACTGGATGGTGTGTAGACTCGCAGTATTTCTATATCATTATAGACTCTACAATTTAGAATCGGGAAGGTGAAGGAAATTTCTTTAGATTCACATAAGGTCTATTCAGGGTGGTTGTCTCGGTTGTGGTACTCTTGGGGTGCTTAAGAGGGAATACAAAATCTTATGGGCCTTAGGACAGTGTGGTTATATGCAAGGATCTCTTGTGGTGATCTTTGGGTATGGATCATGGTATTCTGTCATGGAGATGTTGGCACTCCCCCAACCTTAGGGAGCGCGACCGGCACTCAACTGAGTGAACTCAGTCGAGCAAGCCTATTAGACCTTTCCTACCCGACTCATTCATGATCCGAAAAGAGGACGCGTCACCATTTGTTAAACAGGGGAGAGATCAAATTTGTATATATAAATGTTGCTAGTTAATTTTTCATTACATTCCTTATGCCATAGTTAAGTTTCCAAGAATGCATATAGTTTACAATTTAGTGGGAAGAGAGTTTAAAAATACAACATAATCCTGTGACCAATCCGATACCGATACGTAACCCACACAAACGTCTACGGAGCCTCTAATGATACAAAAGACAATTATGAAAATGTCGGAAACAAGGACTTGGCTATACCTCAAAATGTGGTAACTTATACAAAAGAAGAACTACATGACCACTGGATGAAATGGGGGCTCACCAAGACTTCCGTGAGGAGAGAGAGAGAGAGCACCACTCTGCGATCGGCTCTATCTGCGATGGAACCACCTACATCCATTCCAAGATGTAGTGCCCCCGGCAAAAGGGACGTTAGTACTATCGAATAGTACTAGTATGTAAAGGCCAACACCAATCTTAGTAGAATGAATAGTGAAACAAAGAGAAGGCAGTCATAATAATCAATAAGAGCTTCACATAAATACAATAGAAACACCAAGTAAGGATCACATCGTTTCCAATTCGATTTTCAATCTTTTTAGGTTGATATCTTAGTGCCAAGTGCCACTACTCACAATGCCACAGTGTTTTTACACGGAGTATGACTCGGCCCGACCGGCTAAGCCATCTCACGTGAGACATCACCCATATCCACAATAATAATCAGTAATCTAGCATAAGTGCCACCATGTGCATGGCATGGTGTCCGATCTCGGCCCGCTCGGCTAAGCCATCTCACTTGAGACATCAACTCTTTTAATTTTTCACTCAATTCACCTTTCTTTCCTATCTTTCATCACATGGTACAATTAGCCTCATTCATTAAGTAATTCTTGGCACTTTAACACATTTTACAATTTAATTCCTTCCCTTTTTAATTTGTTCAAATAACATCATTATCCATGTCGATAAGTACCCTCATATAAGGCATTGCACACATAAGCGAAAGATCTTGAAAAATCATAATCATGTTCTCAAATAGCATGATGACATGGTAAACATTTAGAACAATTATGGAACATAAATCTTTCAACCCAACACGTTAAGGCAATCAATTCAAGTATGATCAAGTCGGAACTTACACCAATTATTCGGACACCAGGATTCAATTATAAGAAGAAGAGAGTTAGCCATACATACCTTAGTTGAATTTTCATTAATTCCTATGACAAGTTCCGGAACCCTTAGCGCCTTCAATCTATTTAACATTGTAGCATAATTGAACCCGTAACTAGGAAAACAATCATAGTCCTAGCTCAGTTGAGCATTATATCAAACATTATGTGTTTATTAAGGTTCCATGGTCCCTTTCTTGTCAAAGATTCCCCCAACCCATTCCCCATTCTTTCCTATCTTAGTTTTAATACTCCCCCACTTACCTTAGGATCACATGCATGCAATGTAAGCACCCTTATCCCTATGAATTACCTCACTAATGGCCCATTATAGCTACGTTATGGAATTAAGAGCTTGGGTGATAGATCCTTACCTCTTGGGAACGAGACCTAGGTGACTTTCTTGTTAATCTTCAAGGTGTTTTGGCATAGATTGAAGAAAAGTTGATGAAGACCACTTCCTCTCTCTATGATCCCTTTCCCTCACTCTAAATTATCAGAAAAATATACTCAAAATGTCCTAAGAAGGGGTGTTTTAATGGAATGGGGGTCGGGTTTTAAATTAAGAAAATGGATGCCCTGACACAGATCTGTGGTCGCATATGCGACCGCATATTGGTTATGCGTTCCGCAAAGTGACTGCAGAAATAGCCCTCAGGGGATTGAATTTTCTGACTGTGTATGCGACTAGTATGCGGTCTGCATACCTGTTCTGCGGTTGCATAATGCATCACCGAACTTCCCTTCGCAAAAGTCCAAGGTGGATATGTGATCAATATGCGTCCTCCAAAGTGATTATGCGATCGCATAAATGGGCCGCATAACTGGCCAATTTTTTGCTTCACTCTGCGGCCATTATGCGGTCCGAAGAGTGATTATGCGACCGCATAATGGGCTGCTGAAATGCATTCTTCTACGAAACATATTCTTCTAAGTTTGTAGTGTACTGTTCAATCCAAAAATTCCGAACTTGGCACC
This sequence comes from Nicotiana rustica, assembly GCA_005239535.1. Classification (NCBI taxonomy): domain Eukaryota; kingdom Viridiplantae; phylum Streptophyta; class Magnoliopsida; order Solanales; family Solanaceae; genus Nicotiana; species Nicotiana rustica. The sequence continues at coordinate 59,391 of ML486443.1, forward strand.
ACGAAATCCTGAGTTTTTGGTTAAAAAATTTACGGGTCCTTACAGAAGTGTCAACTTGAGGGTAATTCGGAAGGAACTCGGAGAAATGGAACAACTTGGTAGTAGGTTGGATTAGCACGACAGTGGATACAGTCGGTTCTTTGGGGTACTTATGTGGTGAGTGTCTACAGTTGATTTGTGGCAATGCTCTTGCGTTTTGGCGACTTGCGTGACTTGGTTAAGTTAGAGGGATTCCGTGCTGATAGCTTGGTTATGTGCAAATAGATTCCAAAATTTTCTCGATGGTTTCTACCACGATTTGAGATGGATATTTCCTACCGGCATGAGGAGCATGTTACATGTTATGATTTTCCTTGGTTGGGATCAAGTGAAAGGCTATTAGCTAATTGAGTATGTAGTCTAATTGTGACTCGGAGTTTATTATAAGATTCTCGTACTTTTCATATTATAACATGATAGATGCGGTGTGTTGTGTGGGATTAAGATTTGCATGTGCAAGGTCACGTTTAAGTTTTGAAGGGAAAGTCATGAATTCTTAGGCAACATGGATAGTTTCAAATGACTAGATGAAAGATAATGCCAATTGTTATTACCTAAGAAGGGTTCATATCTCAGCATGCACACTGAGTTTTTACTTATGGATGCTTCATTGGTATTGCGGGTACTCATCTGATTGATCGACTGCTGATATTCAGATTTTGCTATGTGGCATAGAAGAATTATCAAAGTATTCCTCGTGGGATGATCGTGTATGAGAGATGTGTTAGACATTAGGGCGATGAAGTTGGGATCAGATATGGTGATTCGTGTGTTCTATGGATTTGGAGATTGGGAGTTCTCAGAAGCAGATTATTTTGTGGTTGTGGATTCTGAAAATGCGCCCAAATCTAGCTAGATGATGGTATGTGTTATGGTTATGTCATTGAGGACTTTCGGAGTGTTAATTATATATTTTTGGATGACCAGAGTTGATTTAGGACCCATTGGTAGGCCCAATGAGGATGTGTATTCTACACCGGTCAGATTGGTTGACTCCGTACTGCTATTGTTGATGGATGTGCCATTTAGTCAGTGTTGATCTTATTCGTGTTCTGATATGATCTATGCGCTACTACTCTATGCTATGAGGGGTTGTGATTTGTTGGTTATATGCATATATGGTAAGGTTCTATTTGGGCCTTATAGCGGAATTCGAGTAGAATGGTTTATTGCGCCTTGGTTATGGCCTTTGTCTGGTTGTGATGTATGGTGTTTTTGTTTCTCACTGAATATGGTCATGGACTTTTGGTACTAGGCGTCAAATTGTGGGTGGTTGTTTATTTTGAGCATTGGGACTTGGGGTATTTCATTTGGACCGGTGTTCGAATGGGGTTGTGCATTGCAGCGAAGTTATGTTGGGATATGATCCTTTGTGTTAGATTCGTGTGTTTTGGTTCTACGGTGTGTGATAGGTTCTTAGAATTGCGTTCTGGTGGTACTTGTTGAATTTGAGGGATTGTTCTCCCATTTGAATCATTTTCTATGTTTGAGTACACTTGAATTGTTATGTATTGGTACAGGAATTGCACGATTTGTGGCTTAAGGTTGTATTGGTGTGGCATGTCAGTAGGGTAGTTGTATTTGATAAGATGAGGTTTTCGGACCTAGAATAGGTGCTATTAGATCTGATTGCAGTATATTTTGAAGGATAATCTTCAAAGTCGGCTTACAAATGGACTAAAGTTCTTGTCGAAGGAGGGACAGTTCCATGACTTGTTGATCGGATAAGTGATTACGAGTTTCTGCATTTCTTTCATCATAGGCGGTATATGAAGGTTTTAGAATGAGGTTTTTGTTTGATATCAGGTTTATTTCCAGTAACGAGTTTACTTTTAAGCAGCTACGGTGATTAGAAATTATTGCTATGAGTATTTGAGTTATGTGGTATATCATGTGATTGTGTCTTGGATTATGGTTATGGCTTGATGCAGCTTTCTCAGACTTATAAATGTGTAGATGCGATGTTCGGGTCTCGTAGGAAATTCAAAATGTTGGAAATTGTATTATGTGGTTTACGGGCTAAGGTTGAAGTAATGATCTTCGGTTATGTTGTGTTGTCGGGTCTATATAGAATAGGGTGACGTGGGATCACCCATGGGTATATACATGGTAAGGCTACGCGGCAATTTGCTTTCTTTGGAGCGACTTTTGGCATGTTCAAGGAAGAACACGTGTTTAGGTGAGGGAGAATGTAACGACCCAACCTGTCGTTTTGAGCATTTGCATTTCGTTCAGCTATTTGAAGTGTTGAGCAGCATCATCGTATGATATGACTTGTGTGAACCGTCAGTTTTGGTTTCCAGGTTATTCGGTAGTGATTTGGAAGAATGAATTTCATGATTAAAGCTTTAAGTTGGAGGAGTTGACCAAGGTTGACTTTTTAGTATTTGAACTCGCATTGGAATTTTGATGGTTCTGTTAGGTCCGGATGGTGATTTTGGACTCAGGCGTGTGCTCGGATTTGTATTTGATGGTTTCGTCGGGTCTCCTTCATTATAAGGTCATATGGAGTGATTCAAAATCCTAACTTGACTGGAATTGTACACGAAATCTATTGGAGGCATCAAAAGATTGTTTCGGGATCGTTTGGCACGAGAAATGAGGCAAAACAGTTGGGAAAAAATATTTAATATCGAAGGTTTGTCCATTTAGTCATATTTGGAGCTATGGACATCGGATTGAAACAATGTTTGAAGCGATTTTTCATCATATGGATTGAGGTAAGTGATCTATACCCGATTTTCATTATATTTCATGAATCTATCTTCGGTTTTGGTAATTGGATTTTGAATTTTAAAGAGAAAATAGGGGGTTTTCTCTAAAGTTTCATAAAGTGAATTTTTGGGTTTTGAACGTCGATTTGGAGTCGGATTTGAGTGAAACTAGTATAGTTGGACTAGTGATTGAATGAGTTGTTGGATTTTGTAGGTTTCATCAGATTCTGAGGTGCGGGTCTGCGTTTGACTTTTTCGTGGATATTGGGCTTTTGATTGAACATTCGACCGTTGTCGATTAAGTTTGTATATTCTGGCATTATTTGATATATTTGAGTTGTTTTTTTCTAGTTTCGAGTTGTTCGGAGGTTGGTACGCGTGGGATGAAAATTTGGGAGCATCTTCTAGCTTACTCGGTATTGAATTTGGCTTGTTCGAGGTAAGTAACACTTTTATACTTGGTGGTGGGAGTATAAAAATTACGTGTTATATGATTGAAGTTGAGGTGATGCACATGCTACGTGACGGGCGTATGGGCGTGCACCGTAAAAATTATTATTTAGTCGATTCCATGGAACTGTGTAGCTATCTTATCTGAATATTTGCACTGTACTCTATGTATTAGAGCACTTGAGCTTTGATTCATGCTAGAAAACATGTTCAGGATACATGTTGGTACTATTGGGACCCATAGTGACCGTTATTGTTGTTGAGTTATTTGCTTAATTGCAGCTATGTACTCAGTCGCGTTCATCACTACATATCATATCTCAGACTCTGTTATTGTATACTGTCAGATCTCATGTCTCTGATTAGGGCTACTTAGCGCGAGAGACTTGAGAGATTGATGATTGAGTGAGGCCGAGTGTCTGATTGTGAGTGATATTTAAGGGATTAGGCTGCACGCTGCATCATGTTTTATTTATTTATGCATGGATCTAGCTTCTTATAGTGATTGAGTTGAAGGAGCACATCCATAGTCTGCACCCCCACAATGAGCGTAGTTGATTTATATTGAGGGATGTATCTTAACTGGGCATGGATCTTGCCCAAATTATTTAAATTTAGGGATGGATTTTCCATGGGCTAGATCGGCCTTATACAGTACTAAGTGACTAAATTTCAGCTGATACATATATATATTTGGGATGGATCTTTCCTGGGCTGGATTGGCCATATAAAATACTAAGCATGAGGTTTTATTTATATTTTATTGGGCTGGATCTTCCCTGTACAGTGCTGAGTATTGAACGTGATGAGTGAGAGAGTGAGACTATGATATTGAGTATTCTGAGATTGTGAGTACATGAGTTCATCACTGAGATGCATAACACTTTACATGCGTATTTGAGATAAAGCATAGAGGTGCATTTCCTTCTGCTACCCGATTTGGTGACATTCATGATTTTACCTGTATATTGACATGTAGGTATTGAGATGTATTTTTATATGAAAACAAAACATCTTATTTATTGTTGAAATATTCTTGGGAAAATCACCGTTTTCAAACTTACACATATGTTTCTGGTGTATCGGCATAAGATTTGGGATTTATTGCTATACTTGAAAAACATTCCTATTTTTTCGTAACTGTGAACGAGTTAAGCATCTTATCTTTGAGTTACTTACTTGTACCATTGTTATTATATTGTTATGAATTGTGGCTAGTTGTTGGAGTTTGACCCTAACCCTTTTCCTAGCTCGTCACTATTTTCAACCTAAGGTTAGGTTTGTTACTTATTGAGTACATGCAGTTGATTGTACTCATACTACACTTCTACACCTTACATGCAAATGTTGGATGCAGATTTTGATGCGTACAACGGGAGCTGGATAGGAATATGCACCTTTGTTTCAGTCAAAGCTGCCTCTTGATCTTGGTAGATCTAGAATTTTAATCTATTCATGTTTATTTCAAACTGATGATGTACTTTATTTCATACCATCTTTGTAAAAATCCAAAATCTTAGAAGATCATTATTTGTACTACCAGTCCTTGGTAAGTTGTATAAAATTCAGTTATCTCATCTTTGGTTCACATCAGTATTATCATAATGCGTTATTTTGTTAACTAGCTTACTTAGCGGGTCAGGTTAGGTGTCATTAAGACGGTTTTGTTTTTGGGTCGTGACAATAGAGCTTGTTCCTGGAACTACTCCTATTTTTATCGCTCCTTATAGAATGGAACCAACTGAATTAAAAGAGTTGAAGGCTCAATTGCAAGAACTTCTTGAGAAAGGTTGTATCCATCCCCGTGTTTCGCCAAGGGGAGCTCCTCTTTTATTTGTGAAAAATAAAGATGGCACTCTTAGGCTTTGCGTTGATTACCGACAACTGAACAAGGTAACAATCAAGAATATATACACGTTGCCTGGAATCATCGACTTGTTTTACCAACTAAAGGATGTCATCTTGTTCTCAATAATTGACTTGAGGTATGGATATTATCAGTTGCGAGTGAAGGGGAAACTTGTTCCTAAAACTGCTTTTAGGACCAGGTATGGCCATTATGAATTGGTAATGCCATTTGGTTTGGCAAATTCTCCTACTGCATTTATGGATCTAATGATTCATGTATTCAAACCTTACCTTGATCAATTTGTGGTGGTCTTTATTGGTGACATTTTAGTCTATTCCAAGAATCGAGAAGATCACGATAAGTATATCCGGATTGTCATGCAAATTCTTAAGGAGAGGCAAATTAATGCGAAGCTTTCCAAATGTGAATTTTAGTTGAGTGAAGTGGCTTTTATGGGGAATATTTTGTCATATGAAGGTGTGAAGGTTGATCCTAGTAAGATTCAAGCTATTGTTGATTGGAAACCTCCTAAAACTCCAATCGAACTCAGAAGTTTCTTGGGTTTAGCAGGATACTATAGGAGGTTGATGGATGGCTTCTCTATTATAATTCTCCTTTGACCAAATTTTTGGGGAAAGACATCAAGTTTGTGTGAGATGACAAGTGTCAAGAGAGATTTGAAAAGCTCAAATCCTTGTTGACACAATGTCCAATACTTTCTTTGCTAGCTGATGGAAAATAATATGTGATTTATAGTGATGCATCTCACCGTGGCTTGGGTTGTGTTTTGATGCAAAAAGGGAAGGTAATTGCTTATGCCTTTCGAAATTTGAAATCACATGAGTTGAATTATCCCACTCACAATCTTGAACTTTCTGCCATTATTTTTTCCTTAAAAATTTGGAGGCATTACTTGTATGGGGAGAAGTGTCATATATTTACCGATCACAAGAGTTTGAAGTACTTGGGTACACAAAAAGAGTTATTGTAACGACCCGACCAGTCGTTCCGAGAATTTAGCCCCGTTTCCCCCGTTTCTGCTTCATTTTATGTGGTTCAGCTTCATTTATGTGTGTTGGGTCGGTTGGTTAGGGTTCAGAGTGGTCATGATGAGAATTTAGGCAATAAGTCTCTCAAGGTAGCCTAATAGTTGAGAAAGTCAACTGATTGTTGACTTATTGGTGAACGACCTCGGAATGCAGATTTTATGGCTCGGATAGCTTCGTTAGGTGATTTGGGACTTAGGAGTATGTTCGGAATGGAGTTTTGATGTCCGGTGTAGAATTAGGCTTGAATTGGCGAAAGTTAGTTTTTGCCGATTTCCGATCGGCAGTGGAAAATAGGCCATCGGGGCCGGAATGGAATTCTGGAAGTTGGAACAGGTCCGTAATGCCATTTCGAGTATGTGTGCAAAATTTCAGGTCAGTCGGAGGTGTTTTGGTTGGTTTCGGCGTAGTTGGTGAAATTTGGAAGTTTTAAAGTTCATAGGCTTGAATTTGATGTAATTTTGGTGTTTTCGTGTTGTTTTTGGTGTTTCGAAGTCTCGACTAAGTTGGGATAATGCTATGGGGTGTGTTGGTATGTTTGGTTTGGGCCTCAAGGGGCTCGGGATTGATTTCGGATGGTTAGCAGGGTTTTGAACTTGGAAAATTTGCAGAAATAGCTATTGGTGTGATTTTTTGTGTTGGCCGCACCTACGGATGAGTAGCCGCAAGTGCGATGTCATAGGTGTGATGGGTAATGCGCATGTGCAATAAAGGCTAGGCAGGGTAATTTCTGCAGGTGCGGAGTTTTGGCCGCACCTGCGAAGCCGCAGTGCGGAGGATTGGCCGCAGATGCGAATTTGGTCTGTTAATGGGATTCCGCAGGTGCGCAACTGAGACCGCATGTGCGGGTCCACATGTGCGGAAATGCTGGCAGAAACAGTGTATAAGAGGCATCCATGAAATTCATATCTTTTCACCATTTTTGAATGCGAGAGGAGCTAATTTGAAGGCAGATTGGAGAGGGGCTTCGTGATTCTTCAGGAAAGGTAAGTTCTCGAGTTATTAATATCATTTCTATGCTATTTAGATTCGGATTTGGCTTGTATTTGAAGAATTAAAGTAAGAAAAGTTTGGAAAATGGGAGGAAGGAGTTGGGAATTTCTTTTGGCAATTTTAGTGGGCAATTGTGGTCCGATTTTAGTGTTCTTGGTATGTATAGAATCGTGGGAGGACGAGGATTCTAATGGTGCAAATCTTATCGAATTCTGATACGTGGGCTCGGGGCTCGGGTTTGGCCGAATTTCGAGATTCTTGTATAATTTGATAATTTTCGATTGGGTTGTGTTCTTTGAGTATATATTAATGATGTTGAACTGATTTTGGCTAGATTCGGAGAAATCGGGATCCAATTTGAGGGGAAAGGGCATTGCAGACTAGTGTGGTGGCCCGGTAGAGGTAAGTAATGGTTATAAATCTTGTCCTGAGGGTATGGAACCCCGGACTACATATTTTCTCACTGATTTTAGAAAGGCGCACATGTCGGATGACGCATATGTGGTGCGTACTGATTTTTGGATTGGACTGGGTCCTCTCCGCAGCAACTAATGAGTTGCATATTTACTCAAAACCTTATGTTAAATCATATTCTAAAGATTTTTGAAATATTTGGGCTATACGTCGTGTTTGGGGCCTCGTGCCGATCTGTTTTAGAGCCCTTGGTGGATTTTTACTGCTGTTTTTCCTCACTATGTATTGATTATTTCACTCAGCTGCATTGTGC
>ML486443.1:67288-107026 GCA_005239535.1 Nicotiana rustica
GTGCCGATCTGTTTAGACCCCTTGGGGGCTTTTTACTGCTGTTTTCCCTCACTATGTATTGATGATTTCACTCAGCTGCATTGTGCATACTGTTTTCTAAACTCAACATAATTTACACCACTTTGAGATTTAAATTGATGTTTTGGGTCAAGTACCCTATTTTGCTGATTCGACCGAGGGGCCTTTCGAGTGGTTCTGCTGAGTGTGGTCGAGGGCCAAAGTGATAGTGAGGTGCTAAGTGTGGCCGAGCGCCAAGAGTGATGGTGAGGTGTTGAGTGATATTAGTGCTTGGGCTAAAGGAGCCCCTCCGGAGTCTGTGCACACCCCTAGTGAGCGCACCGAGTGCCGAGTGACGAGTGATTCGGAGGCCAAGTGACGAGTGATTGGGAGGCCTGAGTGATTATGAGGTGCAGAGTGACTGTGAGGCATGCCCGAGGGGATGATTATGATATATGTTTTGCCCGAGGGGCTACTTATGATTTTACTACATTCATTTTCATACTAAATCTTTCGGTTTGAAGTTGGTAAAAATGAGCATTCTTTAAATGACTTTTTCTGAAGTTGATTTTAAGGCATGATTATTTCATATATCTATGTTATAATGTTGGAAAGAAAGGTTGTGCATCTTGTGATTTGATGACATTGATTTTATGTGTTTCTTGCTGCTCAGACCTGATTTATTTTTATTACTACTGAGTTGGCGTACTCACATTACTCCCTTCACCTTGTGTGCAGATTCATGTGTTAGGATAGAGTGAGCTGTCTATCTGTTCCAGAGATTCTCGGAGGTTTGCAAGGTAGCTGCATGTGTCTGCAGTCCTGCTCCCTCTCCTTCTTACTATTATAGTATTTATTTTCGTCGAGTTGTATATTTTATGTAGATGCTCATGACCGGAGACTCCGGGTTCTCGGGGGTTGTATTTAATCTTCAATATTGATTTAACTGTTTTATAAATGTTTAAAGGGAACTTTTATGGGTAATCGGTATAGTAAAGATGTAAAAGGGAAACTTATTATAATTCGAGTTTGGGTTTTAGATGGCCTAGTTCCATGCGCCATCACGATTGACATGGATTTGGGGTCGTGACAGCTTGGTATCAGAGCGCTAGGTTACACAGTACTCACCGGTCATGAGCAGGTTTAGTAGAGTCTTGCGGATCGGTACGGAGACGTCTGTACTTATCTTCGAGAGGCTGCAGAACCCTTAAGATAATCTCACCTTTTTAAAATTCTTGTCTGCGAATCCATTGTATTCATCCAAGAGCGTAACTCTTGAGTTCCTTCTATGTATTCGAGAGCGCACGAGAGCACCTGGTATCAGCTGTGCATCGAAGCTTGTGGCTTCCATGGATAAGATGTGATTTTGGCATGTTGGTAATGGGCCAGTCTAGAGGACTTGAGGCCGGATTCATTATGTGGCTTGATTGCTGAGATTTTCGTTGTGTGGGCACATGTAATTGGGGACTTGTATGTCCGTTTGTGTTCTTATTGATGAGAATTGGTGACTGAGATGCCTATGTGGTGGGTGTGATTTGATGGTTAGATGTGTTCAGACTATGATTTGTGACAAATGGGTTGGCTGGAAATGTGGCAAGATTTATTGAGTGTTCGATTTCTGTCTCGATTTGGTATATGGCCTTGAGTTGCGAGTATGTTGGAAGACCTCTCATGTTGTGTAATTGTGGAGTGAAGCGGATTTCTCTGTTGGGTTATGAGTCCCTGGTGATGTCTTTGAGTTGATCATTTTCCCTAGTAACGTTCATGTATTTGATTGACGGTGTAATCCAGCCGTTTAGCACTCCTTGTTATTATATTCACTGATGGCATCCTGGCATATTCGCATAGCCGGGAGTAGCATACACAGTATCTGAGGATGGCATTATAAGGATTCAAGGAGGAAAGGCTATATGCCAATTCTCAGAGTGTGACTTTTGGCTCGGTTCAGTAGCATTTTTAGGACACGCGGTGTCTAGTGAGGTATCCATGTGGTCAGACATGTGTGGGTAGAGCTTCCAGAAGCTCGAGATATCTGTGACCACCGCTCCAGTGTTAGTTCTCCCATTAGCTTCAGGTTTTTACTTCGTATCGTGGTGCCTCGGGGGTAGGCGTTGGTTGTGTTCAGATGTAGGAAAGTGTAGTGATTGCGTAATAGTTCTGGTCTTCAGAAGTGTATGGAGAGATAGAAATTGAGGCTAAGCGAGCAGGGGTATCTCCTGCAGGTTGTTCCAGGGCGTGTGGTCCCTATGTAGTTCTGTAATAAGTTCTCTTCTACCAGTAAAAGATATATGTTTTTTGATTGGAGTTTAGATCGCTTGTGGAAGTTGGTGTGACTATTACGATGGTGGATGCGAGATTGGAAATTGATTTGAGTGTTAGATGGTTTGGGTCATATAATCTTATGGAGGATTTAGTTGAATCCCACCACAACATGGTGGCAGTGATAATGTGTGGGCATACTCTTGTTTGTCTTGATCATTGGCCTTGAGCCAAGTGGGGGAGTTCATTATTGATAAGTTGATTACATGATTATGTGTGGTATTGGTTTTAGTTCAAGGTATATTGGTAAATCGGTTATGACCTGCAGGTATGGGATCTTGGAATGCCACGACTAAGGGAAATTTCTTCCATATAGGTTGTAATGTACTCTGTTGGGTAATTGGGTTCTATTGAATGAGTTAGTGGAAATTGTAAAAGGTGTAGTGTGTGTAGTGTATGAATTTGCTTGTGGCTTCAAGTGAGTGGATTACTTTCCTAGTATGCCAGTGTGCAAACGGGTCAGGTCGATTCTGTCTAATTGGTCAGTGTGATTGAGATTTACTTTAGAGGATGTCAAGACTTGTGTTATTCTACATATCGGTATCAGGAAGGTGAATGTAATGGCTTTAGATTCGTAGGAAGTCTTTTCAGGGTAAGATTTTCTAATGTGGTGCATTTGGGGATGATTGAGGGAGTATTCAGTCACTTATGAGCCTTAGACGGTATGGTTTTGTGCTTGGGTCGCGTGCGGTGAGTCGGGTTGCAAATTAGTGGTATTACGGCAGGAAGCAGTATCAATTTGAAGGTAAGTCAGAAGGAACTTGGGTAAATAGGGAAACTTGGTAGTAGGTCGTATCGGCATGGTAAGGGATATGATTAGTTCTTGGGTGTTCATGAGGTGACGAGTTTTTTCGGGTGCTTCTTAGAAATGCTCTTGGATTTTTGGTGGCCTGCGTAGTTTAGTTGGGTTAGAAGAATTCAATCATGATGGTTTGGTGTTGCGCAAATGGGATTTCGAATAGTTCCGGATGGTTTCTACCACGGTTAAGGGTGCATATTTTCTTATGACGTGCATTGGATTTGTTTCTAAATGGGATCGAATGAAGGTTCTTGGCTAGTTAGGTACGTAGTTGCTTGTGGCTCAGAACGGACCATGGATCTCCCGTAGTTTTCCTAGGTTGTCATGCCGTGTGCGGTATGTTGGGTAGAGTTGAGATTTGCATATGTGAGGTCACGGTTCGATTCTGGAAGGAAGGTCATAAATTCTTAGGCAGCATGGGCAATTTCAGACGACTAGATGGGTGACATCACTAATTGGTGCGACTTGATGAGGGTATATATTTCAGAAAGAGCAATGTGTTTGAGTTAAGGGTAATTCATTAGTATTGCGGCGCCCTATTGTTGGATCGAGTGTTGATATTCAAGGTTGCTTTGTAAACGGAAGAATTATAGAGGTATCCCTCGTGGAATGAGTGAGTATTTGGGATTTGTTATGTATTCGAGCGGTGGAGTTGTGATCAGATATGGTAATTCGTACATTTCATGGACTTCGAGACTGAGAGTTCTCATAAACAGGATATTTGTGGAAGTGAATTGTGAAGATGCGAGCTGAACTAGTCGGATGTTAGTATATACCATGATTCTGTCTTTATGAACTTTTCAGTAAGTTGTCTACCTGTTGTGGGTGATCAGAGTTAATTTAGGGTTACTGGTAGGCTAATATGGGTGTGTGTTCTGCACCAGGTCGGAATTGTTGGCTCCGAGTTTCTATTATTGAGAAAGGTACCATTTGATTGTGATTGAGCTTATTCATGTTCTATAGTGATCTATGAGTTACCCTTCGGTGTTGCGAGGAGTGGTGGTTATTGGTTATATGCACATATCGTGCGGTTCTAATTGGGCTTATTAGCTAGAGTTGAGTAAGGTAAGTAATTTGGGTGTTGCGGGATTGAGACGTGTGGTTATATACCTTCTGTTGCGGGTGGCATGGTATCGTCTGGTTTCCCCCATGGTTATGGAAATGCACTTGAGTACTTGATGTCGAATTTCGAATGGTTATTGATTTTTCGGCAAGGTGTATTGAAATATTTCAAGTGGACCAGCGGTTGGATGAGATCGCGCAGTGTAGCGGAGTTATGTAGGGGTATGACATTTGGTATTGGATTCATGTGTTTTGATTTTTACGGTGTGTGCCAGGATGTTAGCATGATATGGTGATGGTAATTGTTAATGGCAGGATAGTCCTCTCGTGTGGATCTTTTATATAAGTTGATTTCACTGGGATGGTGCTGTTAGGTGCACAAGTTGCACAGGTTTTGGCTTCAAATTGTATCGATTTTTCATGTTATCAGGGTGGTGGTGATGGATGAGAAGAGGTCATTGGGCCTAGAATGAATTTTTTTGGAATTTTCTACAGCATAGTTGGAAGGATAAATATCGGGAGTCGGCTTCAAAATCTGCTATAATTCATGTTTGGGAAGGGAGAGTTTCATGTCTGACTGATCAGACGAATGGTTGTTAGTTCTACGTGCTTCTTTCATCATCGGCAGTATATGGAAGTGTTAGATCCAGGCATTTCTTGATAAGAGGTTATGTACCGGTATTGGGTTGTTTTGAGCAGTTATTGTGGTTACGAGTTATTTCTATGAGTGTTTGAGTCACGCGATGTATTATGTGATTTCATCTGGGGTACGTATGTGGCTTGATTCAGCATGTTCAGACTTGTTCAGCCTATAGTTATGGAAATTTTGATCTTGTATATTATTTCAGAAGTGGGAATTTGGTTCTAAGGTCTATGGGTCAGGATTTGGATTTCGAAATTTCAACAGTATTGTGCTATTGGACCTGTACGGGATAGGGTGACGTGGGATCACCCCTGGGTATGTGCATGGTAAGATGCGTAACAGTTTGATAGTGTTGGAGAACAACTCTTGGCACGTTCGAGGACGAACGTATGTTTAAGTGGGGGAGGATGTAACGACCCGGCCGGTCGTTCTGAGAATTTAGCCCCGTTTCCCCCGTTTCTGCTTCATTTTATGTGGTTCAGCTTCATTTATGTGTGTTGGGTCAGTTGGTTCGGGTTTAGAGTGGTCATGATGAGAATTTAGGCAATTAGTCTCTCAAGGTAGCCTAATAGTTGAGAAAGTCAACTGAGAGTTAACTTATTGGTGAACGACATCAGAATACAGATTTTATGGCTCGGATATCTTCGTTAGGTGATTTGGGACTTAGGATTATGTTCGGAATGGAGTTTTGATGTCCGTTGTATAATTAGGCTTGAATTGGCGAAAATTAGTTTTTGGCAATTTCCGGTCGGCAGTGGAAAATAGGCTGTCGGGGTCGGAATGGAATTTCGGAATTTGGAATAGGTCCGTAATTTGGAATAGTATTTATTTGTGTCGAGTTGTATATTTTATGTAGATGCTCATGACCAGTGACTCCGGGTTCTCGGGGGTTGTATTTAATGTTTTGTATAGATTTAACTGTTTTATAAATGTTTAAAGGAAACTTTTATGGGTAATCGGTATAGTAAAGATGTAAAAGGGAAGCTTATTATGATTCGAGTTTGGGCTTTGGCTGGCCTAGTTCCATGTTAGGCGCCATCATGACTGGCCTTGATTTTGGGTCGTGACAGTTATACTTAAGACAATGTAGATGGATTGAACTCATAAAAGATTATGATTGCACGATTGATTACTATCCTGGTAAAGCCAATGTGGTTGCAGTTGTGTTGAGTCGCAATTACTTTGCGAGTTTAACTCTACGTCCTTTGTCTTTGCTTCTTGAATTAAGAGCCATGAATGCTTGTCTTTCATTTGATTCTAATGGTTATATCATTGCTAATTTGCAAGTCAAGCCAGTCTTACTTGAGCAGGTCTGAGAAGCGTAGAAGTTAGATGAGAAGCTTGTGAAGCGGGTTGAATAAGTCCAAAATGGAAGAGAATCAGATTTTACATTGAAGGAAGATGGTACCTTATTTTATAGAAATATGTTGTGTGTTTCTAATTATGATGAATTGAGGAAGGAGATCTTGATTGAAGCACATAGTTCACCTTATGCACTACATCCCGGAGGTACTAAAATATACCGGACCATCAAGGAGCACTACTTGTGGAATGGTATAAAGAATGACATTGCGTAGTTCATTTCTAAATGTTTGGTTTGTCAACAAATGAAAGTTGTACATCAAGTCCCAGCTGGTTACTGCAACCCTTCTCAATACATGGGAAAGGATAACAATGTACTTTTTTTTTGGACTTCCACGCACTCAAAGGACATGATGCAATTTGGGTCATTTTAGATAGACTAACTAAGATTTCTCATTTTATCGAAATCATAATGGACTACCCACTGGAATGTTTGGGTGAATTATACATTAATGAAACCGTGAGGTTGCATGGATTCCTTGTTTTTGTTGTGTCTGATAGAGATTCAATGTTTACATCTAGATTTTAGTCTAGCTTGCAAGAATCCTTGTGTACCAGGTTGAATTTTAGTATTGCTTTCCATCCACAAATGATGGTCAGCCGAAAGGGTAATACAAGTCTTGGAAGATATGCTTCGAGCATGTATTATTGAATTTGAGGGTAGTTGGGACAAACACTTGGCCTTGATAGAATTTTCTTATGATAATAGTTACCATACAACTATAGGTATGCCTCCTTATGAAGCTTCATATGGGAGAAAATGTAGAACTCCTCTCTATTGGAGTGAAGTTGGTGAAAGAAATTGGTTGATTCTGAGATTGTACAAGAAACTGCAGATAACGTAAAAATCACCAAATATCATTTGAACATTGCTTCAAACAGACAAAAGTCTTATGCTTATCTTAAACGGCGTGAAATTGAGCATCAGGTGGGCTATAAGGTATTTTTGAAGATTTCTCTGTGGAAGAAGATTATGATATTTGTCCAGAAAGAGAAACTTAGTCCTCGATTCATTGGACCTTATGAAGTACTTGAGAGAATTGGTCCAGTTGCATATAAGCTAGCTTTGCCACCTGAATTAGGAAAGATCCATAATGTCTTCCATGTTTCTATGCTTAGAAGATATCGCTCAGATCCGTCTCATGTTCTTCCTATTGAGTCCATTGAAGTTAATCCTGACTTAACATATAAAGAAGAACCTATTCAAATCTTGGCTTATGAATTTAATGAACTTAGGAATAAGAGAATTTTCATAGTGAAAGTCCTTTGGAGAAAACACTTTGGTAAAAGAAGCTACCTAGGAGCGAGAGGAGGACATGTGACTGTAATATCCGCATTTATTTCAAGACTAGTATCGGGTAAATTTTGGGACAAAATTTTATGTAAAGGAGAGAGGGTTATAACACCCTGAACTTTATAGATAAATTATGTGTATTTAGGTGATCTTTTTTTTATTGCTAATATTTTAACACTTTTCTTATATTTAATTTTTCTGCTTTATTTGATTAAAAAATGAGGGTATAAAAAATAGACTTATTATATCTTATTGGATCATCGAAATCTATTTTTGACCCATTTGATAAAGAAAATATCTATCTTCTACCTATTTGATAAATAAACCCTTTATTAGCAAATTTCTTTCTCTCTCCCATAACACATTTTCTTGTTCTTCTTCCTTCTAGCCCTTTTATTGGAGAAATCTCAATCTACACAAATGTCATTCTTCCACTACCATCAAGATCACATTTGGTTACATAAAAGCTTTAGTCTTTATCTTTTGAATATATTCTGCAATGTTACCTTCAAAAAACAAGATGGGTTAAGCTTATTTGAAATCTTGAGTTTGAATTTGTGGAGAAATTGTCTCAAACTTGTGGTAAGATTCTTGTTCAACATTGTTTGGTAAAACTTTTAAGTTTGTTGTTAAAGAATTTGAGATTTTGAAAGTAAGAGATTTAATCCCGTTTTTTAACTGTTCAGCAGTTAGTATTTTGAGCGTAAAATTTTCTCTAAAACTCGGATTGTAGTTCTTCTAAATTCCATAGAAACATATGACATAGATCTACAACTGTTATGAAGATCAAAATGGCCATTTATGCTATTCGCTATGTCAAAACGTGGCCGAAATACAAGTTAGAGTTGTTGCCAGATTTATTTTAAAAAATAGTTGTGACCCATTAAGTCCCCTTTTGATATTCATCATGATTTGGTTTAAACATCTTCAAATTTCAGACCTTAAGCGGGTGTTTATTACGTGTTTAAGGTACAAAAGACATTTATTCAAACTAAGGATCGCACCTTAGGAAAATTGCTCTTTTCTTGGCTTAGAATATCATAAATCCCTTGATGTCGTTTGAGCTTTAGAAATACTAATGTTCCGAAGTTCGAACATAAACTTGAGAGTTTCTTTCAGTTTAATTTGTTGAGATATTTTATGTGTTTAAGGTTTAGTAAAATTTTACCTTACTTTAAATTGAGTCATGAATATGTTAAAAATCATATGGGTGTCATGTGATGTATTTTTGAAAGAAAATTTAACTCGCCCACATATACAGATTGTTTGAGAATCATTGCATTCTTGTTGGGATTTTGTTCCTATTGTGATAGTGACTTTGTTACTTATATTGGCATACCTTTGTCTTGGATCTTCACTCATCTTGACTTTGGATTCACGTTACATCTTAATCATGGAATTTGTCCATTTTGAGCTTGGATGGGAAATCCACTTTCAATATGGCTCTTGATTCGCTTAATAATTCGGTGACGACCCTTGATCTAGGACTCTGGTCCTTCTTGTTACTTGATTTTGCTTTTGTGTAATTGAATGACGCATGTGTTTGGCGAATCAACTAATTATTTCTCGGATTATAGTTGAAAATCTTCTTGACATTTGAGTTTTTGAATAATGGTATCTTGAACTATTTTATGATTTGATATTTAGCCCTCTTGAGATGATTGTACCTTCATTAAGTAGTTGATGTTCATTTTAATAAGCTCATATCTAGAATTTATTCCTTGTATTCATTTTACAGTTTACCTTTCTTTTATTATGAAATGTTAGTTAAGTTTATGTGTCACTAACCTTTATGCTTAGCAATAGTTTGTTATTATCGTAGGAGATGTAATGCTTGAGCATATCACTTGAAGTAGAATCTTTGGAAGCTTAGATGAAGATCACATGTCACGACCCAAAAACCTAACCTCTCGTGATGGGCCTATCGTTTACCTAGGCAAGCCGACATTCTCAATATGATCTCAATATACATAACAGAATTGAGCTAAAGCAGTTTAACTAACAGAAGGTTTACATAACCATGGGGGAAAGACCCACAACACAAGTGCGGAATAATAGCCCAACATTGGGGGGTCACTAAGTCATGAGCATCTAAGAACAATCAACAATCAACAATCATAATCTACTGTAGTTTGTATTAAATGCCAATACAAGAGAAATAAGATGATAAAAGGAGGAACAAGGACTGCGGATGCTGGCAGCTACGTCATAAGTCTCTGGAAGCCAGCCCGTACACGAACTCAGCGACTGCTAGTACTGTGCACACCTGGATCTGCACATGAAGTGCAGGGTGTAGCATGAGTACAGCCAACTCAGCAAGTAACAGAATTAAATAAGGAACTGAGAAGTAGTGACGAGCTATGAAAATACAGTTAATTTCAAAAGTTTCAGTAAAGAGTGAACATGCATTCAAATCCTGTAGTTTAAGTCAAATCAGTTAGAGCCACAATATGAAACTTCCTGAAATTTCATAACAACAACAGATAGAAACGAAGTGCAACAACAAATAAGAGCAAGTACAACCTCTCAAGGCAACAGTCACTCAACTCATCTCAACAGCTCATACTCTCGGCTCTTAGCCCTTAATACACACTCTCAATAGGTACCTGCGCTCACTGCGGGTGTACAGACTCTGGAGGGGTTCCTTCAGCCCAAGCGCCATATTGCTGCAGCGTGTAGCCTGACTCAATACTACTGCGGCAAGCAGCCTGATCCAATACTGTTGGGTGTGCAACCCTATCCAATACTGTTGCAGCATCCAGCTCGATTCAATATTGTTGTGGCGTGCAGCCCGATCCATTACTGCTACGGCGTGCAACCCGATCCAATATACCTCACCTAGCTCACAACTCGGCACTCAGGCCCTATCTCAGTCACTAGCCTCTCCACCCTCTCGGGCTCACAAATAGAACAATAAACATCCCAAATAGAGAATACAACAAGTATCAACAAGAAATGAGCGAGACAGCTGAGATATAATACACAAGTAAGACGGTGACTTAGTACAAGACAACAATTAGCAGTCAATTCAACAAGTATACGACCGCGGCGGGTCCCTACAGTGATATCATATAGCCTAAGCATGGTTTCTAACATGAAAGGCAGTCAATTACTCAAAAAACAAGAAAAAATAGGTAATAACAATAGGCTATTCAACTTTACAGCCTCCCGGGACAGACCGAGTCTCAATCCCTGACGGTGCACACTCACACGCCCGCCACCTAGAATATCTCCACCTCTATATATTCACATCATAACAATTATCGAGGTTTCATACCCTCAAGACCGGATTTAAGACTGTTACTTACCTCAGTAGCGTAGAAATCCTACTCTGAAATGCCCTTGCCTCTCGAATCGGCCTCCAAATGCCCTGAACCTAGCTAGAAACAGTACAAGATAACCAATATTGGCTAAAAGAATCAATTCCACAAGAAAACTACTAAAATCTAGCCCAAAATCCGAAATCGGCTCAACCTACCCCTCGGGCCCACGTCTCGAAACCCGACGAAAGTTACAAAACCCGAAAGCCCATTCACTCACGAGTCTAACCATACAAAATTGATCAAAATCCAACCTTAATTGCCCCTCCAAAACCCCAAAGTTCACTGTCTAATTTTCAAGTCCTAAACCCCCAAATTTCACTCCAAAATCTGCCTAATTAGGTGTAAAATCAGTGGGGAAACACCATTACTAAAGATAAATAGGCTCAAGGAACTTACCTTAGTGATAACTTCGAGTTCCCTTTGAAAATCTCCTCAAAAATCCCCAAAGTCCGAGTTCCAAAATGTAAAAATGGGGAACACCCGAAAACCAGCAATGCCTAAGTCCAAATTTTCCTTCTAATAGGAATCCGAAACAACTCTGAGGCCCCCGAGACCTCCACCAAATCTACCAAAAAGTCATATAACCTCATGCAAACTTAGTCGAACCTTCGAATCACTCAAAACAACATCAAACACAAAATTACACCCGGATTCAAGCCTAAGAACTTCTAAACTTATGAATTCCGCAAACGACACCGAAACCTACCAAACCATGATCGACTGACCCCAAATTTTACACAAAAGTCAAAAATGACACCACGAACCTATTCCAACTTCCATAATTCCATTCCAACCCCAATATCGAAATTTCCACTACCGACCAAAATAGCCAAAATTCCAACTTTCGCCAATTCAAGCCTAATTCTACTACGGACCTCCAAATCACATTATGGGCGCGCTCCGAAGTCAAAAATCACCTAATGGAGCTAACAGAACCATCAAAATTCAAATTCAAGGTCTTTTACACACAAGTCAAAATCCAGTCTACTTTTTAAACTTAAGCTTTCAAATAAGAGACTAAGTGTCCCAATTCACACTGAAACCACTCCGGACCCAAACCAAGCAACCCGGTAAGACATAACACATCTGTAAAGCACAAAAGAAGCAGAAATTGGGGAAATTGGGCTATAACTTTCGAAACGACTGGTCGGGTCGTTACATCCACCCCCTCTTAAACAAATATTCATCCCCGAGCGGGTCTAGAAACATACCTGGAGCCTCAAATAGGTGTGGATATCTGCTCCGTGTCTCCCGCCCGGTATCCCAAGTGGTCTCCTCCAGAGGCTGGCCTCTCCATTGCACCTTCACTGAAGTTATATCCTCTGACCTAAACCACTGAATCTGCCGCTCCAAAATGGCCACCGGCTCCACATCATAAGTCATATTACCATCCAACTGGACCGTGATGAAATCCAAAACATGGGAAAGATCACCGATATACTTTCAGAGCATATAAACACGAAATACTAGATGCACACTCGACAAGCTAGGTGGCAAGGCAAGCTTGTAAGCCACCTCCCCTATCTTCTGAAGTACCTCAAAAGGCCCAATGAGCTGGGGGATCAACTTGCCCCTCTTCCAAAACCTCATAACACCCTTCATGGGTGATACCTTCAGCAGAACCTTCTCCTCGACCATGAAAGACACATCACAGACCTTTCTATCAGCATAGCTCTTCTACCTAGACTGCGCCGTGCGAAGCCGCTCCTGAATCAATTTCAGTTTATCTAATGCATCTGGACCAAGTCTGTACCCAAGAGCCTAGCCTCACCTGGCTCAAACCATCCCACTAAAGATCTACACCGCCTCTCAGATAAAGCCTCGTACAGAGCCATCTGAATGCTCGACTAATAATTGTTCTTATATGCAAACTCCACGAGCGGTAGAAACTGGTCCCATTAACTCCAAAAATCAATTACACAAGCAAGTAACATGTCCTCAAATATCTGGATAGTGCACTTGGATTGTCCGTCCATCGGAGGGTGAAAGGTTGTGCTCAAGTCAACCTGAGTACCCAACTCTCGCTGCACGACCCTCCAAAACTACAATGTAAAATGTGTGCCTCTATCTTAAATGATGGAAACTAGGACACCATGAAGGCGAACAATCTCTCTGATGTATATCTCAGCCAACCGCTCTGAAGAGTAAGTAGTACCAATTGGAATGAACTGCACAGACTTGGTCAGCCGATCCACAATAACCTAAATAGCGTCGAACTTATTCGAAGTCCGTGGGAGCCCACTTATGAAATCCATGGCTATCCACTTCCTCTTCCACTCTGGGATCTCTAACCTCTGGAGCAAGCCACCCCGTCTCTGATGCTCATACTTAACATACTAACAGTTGAGACACCGAGCCACAAACCCATATATATCCTTCTTCATCCTCCTCCACCAATAGTGTTGTCTCAAATCCCAGTACATCTTTGCGGCACCCGGATGGATGGAATACCGCGAGATATGTGCCTCCTCAAGAATCAACTCTCGTAGCCCATCTACATTAGGCACACATATCCCGCCCTGCATCCTCAATAGCTTTTCATCACCAATAGTTACATCTCTAGCATCACCTCCCTGAACCCTGTCCTGAAGGACGAGAAAATAAGGGTCATCATACTGACATAACCTGATACAATCTGAAAGAGAAGACCTAGAGACCACACAAGCCAATACTCGACTCACCTCCGAAATATCCAATCTGACAAGCTAGCCATCTAAGTGCTGAACATCCAATGTCAAGGGTCTCTCTACTGCTGGAAGATACGCTAAATCCACAAACTCTCTGCCCAACGACTCAAGGCATTGACCCCCATATTGGCCTTCCCATGATGGTACAAAATAGTGATGTCATTGTCCTTAAGAAGCTCTAACCACCTCCATTGACACAAGTTAAGATCCTTCTGTTTTAACAGATGCTGCCAACTCCAGTGATCGGTGTAGATCTCACAATAAACCTCGTACAAATAGTGTAGCCAAATCTTCAAGGCGTGAATAATAGTTGCTAACTCAAGATCATGGACAAGATAGTTCTTCTCATGGGTCTTCAACTGGCATGAAGTGTATGTAATCACTCTACCCTCCTACATTAGAACACATCCAATACCTATCCGCGAGACATCACAATACATTGTGTAACAACCTGAAGCTAATGGCATAACTAGAATTGGAGTTGTGATCAAAGCAGCCTTGATCTTCTGAAAGCTCTCCTCGCACTCATCCGACCGCTTGAACGAAGCACCCTTTTGGGTCAATTTTGTAAAAGCCAATGCAATAGATGAGAAACCCTCCATAAAACGCTTGTAATAGCCTGCCATACCAAGAAAGCTCCTAATTTCCATGGTTGAGGACGGTCTGGGCCAACTCTGAACCGCCTCTATCTTTTTTGGATCCACTTGAATACCCTCACTAGACACCACGTGACCCAAGAATTCCACTGAACTGAGCCAAAACTTACACTTGGAGAACTTTTCATAAAGCTTCTCCTCCCTCAATCTCTGTAACACAATCCTCAGATGCTGGGCATGCTTCTCCTGGCTATGAGAGTACACCAGGATGTCATCAATGAATACAATAACGAGTGAGTCCAAATAAGGCTGAAATACATTGTTCATCAAATGCATGAACACTGCTGGGGAATTGGTCAACCCAAAACACATCACAAGGGACTCATAATGGCCATATTGGGTCCTGAAAGTTGTCTTAAGAATATCCGAATCCCGAATCTTCAGATGGTGATACCCTGACCTCAAATCAACCTTGGAGAACACTCTCGCTCCCTGAAGTTGGTAAAATAGATCATCAATACCTGGTAAAGAATACTTGTTCTTGACTCTGACCTTGTTCAAATGCCTGTAACCAATGCACATCTTCATAGAACCGTCCTTCTTCTTCACAAATAGAGTCGGTGCACCCCAAGGTGATACACTAGGCTGAATAAACCCCTTATCAAAGAGTTCCTGAAGTTTTTCTTTCAACTCCTTCAACTCTGTCGGTGCCGAAGTCAATATCCCTGCCAGGCGGCATGCCCGATAGGTCTACAGGAAATTCATCTCGAAAATCACGCACCACTAGCATAGAATCAATGACAGGAGTCTATGCACTAACATCCCTCACAAAAGCCAAATAGGATAGATAACCCTTCTCAACCATCCGTTGAGCCTTCAAGTATGAAATCACCCTATTAGGTAAATAGTCCATGGAATCGCTCCACTCAACCCTTGACAACCCCGACATTGCCAACGTCATAGTCTTAGCGTGACAGTCTAGAGTAGCATGACATGGAGACAACCATTTCATACCCAATATGAAATAAAAATCAACCATACTGAGTAGAAAAAGATCCACTCTGGTCTCCAGACCCCCAATAGTAACCACACATGACCGGTATACGCGGTCCACAATAATAGTATCGCCCACATGAGTAGATACATGAGCAGATGAAACTAAAGTCTCACGGGGCATATCCAAAAAATGAGTAAAATACGAGGAAACATATGAATAAGTGGAACCAGGGTCAAAATATACAGAGGCATCTCTGGGGCAAACTGAGAAAATACATGTAATCATAGCATCTGAAGCAATGGCATCTTGTCCGGAAGGGAGGGAATAGAAACGGGTCTGGCCACCCCCTGATCAGCCTCCCCCTCTCGGGCGACTCCTAGCTTACTGAGCTCCATCCATAGTTGGCTGGGTGGGTGGTGGAGGAACTGGTGCGGATGACATAGACTGGCTCCTCTGCGGAGCGAGACCTCCCACTATATGGGGACACTCTTTCCTCATGTGACCAAACTCCCCACACTCAAAGTAACTCACCGGTGCTAGTGCGGGAGACTGAAGGGAGCCCAAAGCACGGGGATAACTGGCAGAAGTACCTGGCATTGATGAACCCTGACCCGATGGAGCACGGGAAGAACCCTATGTTGGAAGGGCACCGAGAGATGAACGACCCTTTTGATAACTATCAGAACCATGGCCAGATTATACACCACGGTGAACTGGGCGAGCTGTCTGAGTATGTCCTTAGGACGACCTATGTTGTGCTGGAACTGGTCCCCAGAAAGAGCACCGCTAAATCCACCCTGTCCACGAGGCTGCTTGGCCTCCCTCTTGACCCTCTCCTGACCGCAAACCATCTTAATCTATCGAGAAATGTCGACAACCTCATAAAAAGTAGCACCAAAGACTCTTTATCTTGTCATAAACAATCGTAGATGATAAGTAAGGCCATCTATAAACCTCCTGATCCTCTGCCTATCTGTGGGAACCAACCAGATAGCATGATGGGCCAACTTCGAGAATCACATCTCATACTGCATCAGAAACATATCACCCTGAAAAAGCTACTCAAACTGTGTCCGGAACTCCTCTCTACGGCACTGAGGCACCATTTTCTCTAGAAAGATAACGAAGAACTGCTGCCAGGTGAGGAGTTCTGCGCCGACCGGCCTACGCCTCTCATAAGTCTCCCACCAACTGAATGCAGCCCTAGAGAACTAAAAGGTAGTGAATGAGACCCCACTAGTCTCAAGAATACATGATGTACGGAGTATTTACTAACAGCTGACCAAGAAACCATGTGCATCCTCTCCCTTTGCACCATTGAAAGATGGATAATGGAGTCTCCCAAACCTCTCCAATCTACGCTGCTCATCCTCAGGCATAGCAAGAACCACATAGTCATGCGCAACTGCAACCGGCTGGGCTGGTGGTGTCCCCGGTGTCTGGAGTCCCTGTACAACCTGCTCAGATGTGCGGGCTACGGGAGTCTGAGTGCCTCCCCCGACCTGAGAAGTGGTTGTGGCTGTCGAAATAGAGACCACCTGAGAAAGGCCAGTACGCACAGTCAGTATCTGAGCTAAGGCCTCCTGAAGGCTAGGAATCACGATGGGCACAGGTGTTTCTGAGCTGGTCCCGCTGATGCATCCACAACTGGGGTCTGGTTCTACCCTGGGGCAATTGGTGGATCTCCAGGTACTACCCCAGCTACTATGCAGGCTGTACCTCTGCCCCTATCGCAACCTCACTCTCTCGCGACCCTAGATAGTGGTACTAGTAGCTATCAGTCTTGCCCACTAGTACGAGTCCTCACCATTTGTGAGAGAATGAAACAACAGAAGTTTAGTTACCAGAATCAATAGATTCGCACGACAAGAATTCAAGAATGTGGAATTTTTTCCTAAGGGTTCTACAGCCTCTTGAAGATAAGTACAGACGTCTTTGTACCAATCCGCAAGACTCTACTAAACCTGCTCATGACTCATGAGACCTATGTAACCTAGCTCTAATACCAACTTGTCACGACCCAAAAACCTAACTCGTCGTGATGGCGCCTATTGCGGAACTAGGCAAGCCGATATTGTCAATATGTTTTCAATATATATAACAGAAGTGAGCTAAAGTAGTTAAACTAACAGAAGGTTTACATAACCACGGGGCAAATACCCACAACACAAGTGCGGGATAATAGCCTGACATTAGGGTGTCACTAAGTCATGAGCATCTAAGAACAATCTAGAAATAGAATCTACTACAATTTGTGCCAAATGACAATACAAGAGAAATAAGATGATAAAAAGGAGGAACAAGGATTACGAATACCGGCATATACCTCATAAGTCTCCGGAAGCCAGCCCGCGCACGAACTCAACGACCGCTAGTACCGTACACACCTGGATCTGCACATGAAGTGCAGGGTGTAGTATGAGTACTGCAAGGCTTTGTAATGTCTTTCGGGATAAAAAATACCCCGGAAGCTTTCATGGATCATATGAATCGAGTCTTCAAGCCATTTCTTTACTCCTTTGTGCAATATTCATTGACAGCATTCTTGTATATTCACAAAGTCGATAGGATCACGTCGATCACCTCAGGGCAGCTCTACAGACTCTTTATCAGCACCAATAGTATGCGAAGTTCCCGAAATGTGAATTTTGGATTGAATCTGTTAGATTCTTAGGTCATGTCGTCTCCAAAAAAGGAATTAAGGTTGATCCCCGAAATATTGCAGCGGTAAAAGATTGGCCTAGACCTACCACAACAACAGAGATTCATAGTTTCTTGGTCTTAACTGGGTATTACAGGAAGTTTGTGGAGGGGTTTTCTACTCTTGCCACTCCGTTGACTAAATTTTCGCAGAAGGCGGTTAAATTCCAATGGTTTGATGATTATGAAAGAACTTCCAGGAGTTGAAATCAAGATTAACTTCAGTACTGGTGTTGACTATTCCAGAGGGTGCAAATGGATTCGTGGTGTATTGTTATGCTTTGAGGATCGGACTTGGATGTGTGTTGATGCAACATACCAAGGTTATAGCTTATGCTTCAAGAAAACTTAAGAATCATGAAAAGAACTATCCAACACATGACTTAGAGCTTGCGGCAGTGGTATTTACATTAAAGATTTGGCAACATTATCTGTATGGGGTTCATGTGGATGTATTCACGGACCATGAGAGCCTTCAATATATTTTCAAACAGAAGGAATTGAACTTGAAGCAGATCAGGTGGCTTGAGTTGGTCAAGGATTATGACATCAACATTTTATATCATCCGGGGAAGGCTAATGTTGTGGCGGATGCTCTTAGCCGGAAATCTATGGGTAGTTTGGCTCACTTGAAGGCATGTCAAAGTCTGTTGGCTCGGGTGGTTAACCAGTTAGCTAGTTTTGGGGTTCGTCTTGCAGACTCTAATGAAGGGGGAGTAATTGTGCAAAATAGAGCGGAATCGTCGCTTGTGGCAGAAGTCAAGGAGAAGCAATACAATGATCCAGTGTAGGTTCAACTGAAGGAGTGGATTCATAAACATAGGATCGCAGCTTTTTCTCTTGTCATGGATGATGGTACATTACGGTACCAAGGGCGACTATGTGTTCCAAACATAGATGGTCTTTGGGAAAGAATCATGAAAAAGCTCATACTTCTAGATATTCTGTGCACCCACGTTCTAGAAAGATTTATCAAGATCTCAAGGAAGTTTACTAGTGGAATTACATGATGAGAGGTGGAAGACTTTGTGGCAGAATGTCCAAGTTGTCAGTAAGTGAAGGTCGAGCATCAAAGGCCCGGTGGGTTGGCTCAGAATATAGGAATTCCAATGTGCAAGTGGGAAATGATTAATATGGATTTTTTGGTAGGGTTACTTCACACTCCTTGCAGGGTTGAATCTATTTGGGTGATCGTGGATCGACTCAAAAAATCAACACACTTCTTGCTAGTTAAATCTACCAACACAGCGGAACAGTATGCTCAGTTGTATATCAAGGAAATAGTAAGGCTCCATGGAACTCTAATCTCCATCAGTTCTGATCAAGGGTCTTAGTTCACTGCTAATTGTTGGAAGAAATTTTAGCAAGGGTTAGGTATTCAGGCAAATCTCAACACAACCTTCGATCGACAGACTGACGTGCAAGCAGAGAAGACTATTCAAACGCTTGAAGACATGTTGTGTGATTTTCTTATTGACTTCCAGGGTAGCTGGGATGATCATTTTTTCTCATGGAATTTTCTTATAACAACAACTTCCATGCCAGTATTCAGATGGTGCCATTCGAGGAATTGTATGGTAGGAGATGTAGATCGCCGCTTGGGTGGTTCAAGGTTAGGGAAGCTAAATATATAGGGACAGACCTTGTGCATCAAGCTATGGAGAAGGTTAGGATCATAAAAGAGCAGTTGAAAAATGCTCAGAGTCGTCAGAAGTTCTATTCGGATGTCCGTCGCAGAGACTTGGAATTGAAAGAAGATGATTTGTTATTCATGAAGGTTTCCCCCATGAAGGGTATTATGCGGTTTTGGAAGAAAGGGAAACTGAGTCCGAGGAAAGTCGGGCAATACGTGATCATTCAACGGATCGCTCGGGTGGCATACAAGCTTGAGCTACCACCCGAGATGTCATTAGTACACCTGGTGTCTCATGTTTCTATGCTGAAAAAGGTACTGAGAGATCCATTGGCTATTGTGCCAGTCGAGGCCATTTAGGTTAATGAAGATCTGTCATATGAAGAGATTCCAGTTGCAATTATTTATAGGCAAGTCTGAAAGTTGAGAAACAAAGAAATCGGCTCCGTGAAAATTCTATGGCGAAACCAGCAGGTTGAAGAAGATACGTGGGAAGCCGAGGAAGAAATGAAAAATAGGTACCCTCATTTGTTTGAATAGCCATGTAATAGTTCTATGAAGTTACCTCCTATAAAAATTTGTATCATTTGTACAAATTAATGCAAAGGTGTTCACTTGAGTTCTATATGTTGCTTATGAGACCATGGTTGGTATTGATGTGAGTTTTACGTTGTTGGCTTGTGCATATATTGTAAGATGTATTTCTGGGGCTCTCTGGCAGGTAGATACGCTTAGTTACAAAGGAAACTCTGGCGGAATTTTTGGAAAACCTAGCAAGTTAGCCAAACTCGGGGCTGCTAGTGTGTGGTAGGAAAACCAAACTACATAAGTTTCTTATTGTGGAACTTTAATCCTCATTCGAGGACGAGTGATCTTAAGTGGGGGAGGATGTAAGGCCCCGTAAAATATTTTACCTAAAACCCGAAATCTCGTGGTCTCAAGTTAGATTTATGTGTTATATCAGTACGCTGCTGAGTTAAAGGAAAATGTTTTGCAGAAGAGTGCATTTCTGCGGTCCATTATGCGGCTGCATAATCAGTCTGCGGACCGCATATTGGTGGCAGAGTGATAGAATTAATTTGGCCAATTTTGAGGTCAGTTTTGTGGCCAATTATGCGACCGCATACCTATTCCTCAGGCCGCATATTGGTCGCATAATCGTCTTGGACTTTTGCAAAGGGAAGTTGTGCGGTACATTATGCGACTGCATAACAGGTATGTAGACCGCATATTGGTTGCATACCTGGGAAGAAAGTTCAAGCCCCTAAGGACTACTTTTGCGGTCCGCATAACCATTATGCGGTCCGCATAACCATTATGCGGTCGCATATGCGACCGTAGATTTGTGTTGGGGCACCCATTTTTCTTATTTTAAGACCCGACCCTATTCCGCTAAAAACATATGTTGTACAACATTTTGGACTATTTTTGTGATATTCTAAGAGGGAGGAAGATAAATTTTAAAGGGAGAGACCAACCTTCACACTCATATGCATCAATTATTGCTAAATACTTGAAGATTAACAAGAAGGCCCTCATATCGACGGTAAGAATCTATACCTAGCCTTGAATTTCAAAAAATTAGTAAAAGGGGGACAAATGGTAAGACAATTATTGGGTGTGGGGTAAATACCTTGCATGCACATATTCCTAAAATAATTAGGAAGATTGTGAACTAATAATGGGTAAAAGTATGGTAGAATGTTTCATAAAAATCCCTTAAGAGCAGTAATGCACACATGGTGTTTGACAAAATATTCTAGTGAGCTAGAATTGCGATTATTCTCCTAATTTTCGATTCAGTTTTGCTATATTATTAAAATAGATTGATGTTGGTAAATTCTGGATCATCCTAAAGTTTTAAAGAAAGCACAATTGAGGTATGTATGGCTAAACTCCCTTCTTCTTAGAATTGAACCCCTGTTGTTCGAGTAGATGGTGTGAGTTCATAACTTGATCATGCTAGAATTGGCTGTCTTAATATATTGTGTTGAAAGATTAATGTTCAATAACTGTTCCAAATGTTTATCGCGTCGTCATGCTATTTGAGAATGTGTTTGAAGTAAGGAATCCGTGTTGAAAAAGGTTAAGGTTCTTGTCAAGAATCGAATGATGGTTGCTATGCCAAATTGTATGAAAAGCATATGTGTGCTTAGGATTTTCCAAACCTTCTTCCTTATGCCAGAAAAATGGCTTACACGATGGATCTTAATCCATTTCTCATCAGAACAGAATCATGTGATAATAAAAAGGGGCAAAGCATGAAAATGTAAAGTACGGCCAACAGCTAAGAATGATTTAACAAATAAATCCCTCGTGTCAATTTATCAAAAGATGGGAAAGAAATGTAAAATAAGATGATTGATTTAATGGATGATGTCTCAATGGAGATGGCCTAGCCGATCGGGCCGTGGTCGGATGCCATGCTGCACATATGGTGGTAATTGTGCTGAAAATTATGATTTGAATTGTGGATATGGTTGATGTCTCAAACGAGATGACCTAGCCGATCGGGTCGAGGTCGAACTTCGTGTAAGAACACGGTGGCATGGTGAATTGTGTAACATGGCACTATGATTACCAACCTAATAAGATGAAACATTGAACCTAGAACTTATGTGATCACCTATTTGATGTGTTAGTATTTGTTTGAAGCTTTTATTGTACAACATGATTGTCTACCCTTTTGGTTTCATTGTTCCTTCTATTAAGGTTGGTGTTTAGCTTTACATACTAGTGCTATTCGACAATACTAAATTCCTTTTTGTCGAGGGCGCTATATCTTTGAATGGATGCAGGTGGTTCCATAGCAGCCATTGTCGATCGTAGCAAGTGATGCATCCTCTTCTCAACTGTTTTGGTGAGCCCCTTTTTTTTCTTCCAGGGGTCATGTAGTACATCTATTGTTTATATGCTTCCACGTTTTGAGGTATAGTCGGGGCCTTGTTGCCGGAATTAGCATCACTGTCTTTTGTATCCTTAGAGGCTCCGTAGACATTTACATGGGTTGTGTATGGGTGTTGGAAGGGTCAGTGGAAAATGTATGTATTTTGGGAACTTAGCAATGATGTAATGAAAGTGAAGTAAATCAAAATTGTAATGTTCTATATATATATATATATATAATCTTTCCACTGCTTAACTAATGGTAATATTCCTCCTTTAATCATAAACGAGTCGGGCAGAACATATCTAATAGGCTTGCTCGATCGAGTTCACTCTGTTGAGCGCCGGTCGCGCACCCCGAAGTTGGGGCGTGACAAACTTAGTATCAGAGCCTAAGGTTTTAAAGTGTCCTAGGATGTCTCGGAGCCGTGTCTAGTAGAGTCTTTCTTATCAGTGTGTTGTCGACCACATTTATAAGTTTGAGGCTATCTGGACATTTAGGAACAATACCCTTCTTTGATACTCTGGATCGTGTGATGGAACTAATTGTGAAACTGTTTTCCCCTAACTCGTGCATTCCCTTCATTTTCAGTATATGGCCCCTAAGAAGAAAGTGAGAATTGACAAGAAGCCAATGCCACCTAGAAGTGGTTGTTGATTCCCTACTTGATAATGCGGGTGAGGATAATCCCCCGACTATTACACTACCTAATTCTTCTACGCCAGAGTAGACTACACTAGTCCCTACACCTGCGGAGGGTGCCACAATCCCTCCCGCCGATATTCCTGCTCCACCTCCAGCCCCAGCTCCCGGTCCTGGAAATTCTGATGGGGATCTTAGGGGAGCTATTCAGATGCCTACTCAGTTAGTGGCTTCTCAGGCCCTGAGATAAAATGTTGCACCCACCTCTTTTAGCATGCTAGGGGATTCTACTGGTTCCAGGGTAAACAGATTTCTCCAGTTAGACCCTCCGTTGTTCACAGGCACTGATCCCAGAGCGGACTCTCAGGATTTCATTGATGAAATGCATAAGACTCTCTGAATTATGTGTGCTACTGAGACTGAGGGAGTAGAGTTTCCTGCCTATCGCCTGAAAGGGTTGGCATATTCATGGTTTGAGATGTGGGAGGATTCCCGTGAGGAGGGGAGCCCTCGGCGAGGTAGAGTGAGTTTGTAGATGCTTTCATGGACATATTTTGCCAGCCGATACTAAGACAGCCAGTGCTGTGGAGTTTGAGACCCTTAAACAGGTTGGTAAGAGTGTGTGGGAGTATCACATGGAGTTTGCACGCCTGTTAAAGTATGTTGTTCATATGATGCCGACAATGGAGGCTAGAGTGCGTCGATTTTTGCAGGGCCTTAGCCCTTTGGTTATTAATAAGGCTGCCACGGCTACATAAATTCTGATATGAACTATGGAAAGATGGTGGCATTTTCCCAAGCAATAGAGGCCTGAAAGTTAAAGAACAAGATGGAACGAGAAGGTAGCAGTAGGGCCCGATCAGTGGCAAACCCTGGGGATTCATTTGATGGTGGGAGATCAACTTTTCGGGGAGGATCATCAGGGCCATCTCAGTCCTATGCCCAGTCTTCAGCTACTGCTCCGCCAACAGGCCACGGACAACAGCAGGGGAGTCTCTTTAGGCCCAGTCAGGGCAGTAGGGGGTCCCACCATCAGCACCGATTAGGAGGGATATTCCAGCAGCAGCGGAGCCCCCCACACCCTAAGTATGGGAAGATGAATTTGGGAATCTGCTACACGGACCTGCAGAAATGTTATGGGTGTGGGATGAGTGGCCATATTCAGAGGGAGTGTCGTGCATTCCACCAGAGTAGGGGTAGGGGCACATATCCGTCATCCAGTCTTGCAGCTGCTACATCTTCAGGACCCCCTTCTGCCCGAGGCTCTCCAGCACCAGCAGGTCATGGTGCAGCCAGTGGTGGTGCTCAGAGTTCAAGAGGCCCCAGCCGGTTCTATTCTTTGAGTGGTCGTCAGAATGTAGAAGCCTCTCCAGATGTGGTCACAGGTATATTAACTATCCAATCTCATGATGTGTATGCTCTCATTGATCTTGGTTCCACCTTGTCCTATGCTACCCTTATGTTGCTATGGAATTTGGGATAGAACTAGAAACATTTCATGAGCCATTCTATTTCTAGTCCGGTTGGCGAGTCTATTACGGCCGCTCGGGTTAATAGATATTGTGTTGTCACGACGCGTGGTCGGGATACCATGGCCGATCTCATTGAATTGGGGATGGTTGATTATGATGTAATAATGGTGATGTTTTATCTTTATTCGTGTTTTGCCAAGCTCGATTGCCAAACTAGAACCATGAGGCTTGAATTTCCTAATGAGCCAGTTTTTGAATGGAAGGGGAGTAATATGGTGCCAAAAGGTAGGTTAATTTCTTACCTTAAGGCCGCAAAGATGATTAGCAAGGGGTGTATCTACCATGTGGTCTAGGTTATGGACACCGATCCTGAGGCACCTACCCTTGAGTCTGTGCGAGTTGTAAACGAATTCCCCGCTGTCTTTCCGGATGAGCTCCTTGGGATTCCACCAGACATGGAGATTGATTTGGGGATTTATGTGATGCCAAACACACAGCCTATATCCATTCCACCTTATAGAATGGCACCGGCAGAATTAAAGAAGCTAAAGGAAAAACTGAAGGATTTGCTAGAGAAGGGTTTCATCCGACCGAGTGTGTTACCTTGAGGCGCACCGGTTCTCTTTGTCAGAAAGAAAGATGGATCGCTACAGATATGTATTGACTATCGGCAGCTCAACAAAGTCACAATAAAAAATAAGTACCCTTTACCAAGGATAGATGATTTATTTGATCAGTACCAAGGTTCTATGTACTTCTCCAAGATTGATTTGCGCTCAGTGTATCACTAATTAAAGATCAGGGAGCAGGATATTCCAAAAACAACTTATAGAACCCGGTATGGGCATTTTGAATTCTTGGTAATGTCTTATGAGCTAACAAATGCCCCGACAACTTTCATAGATCTTATGAATCAAGTCTTCAAACCGTTTATTGACTCCTTTGTGATAGTATTCATTGACGACATTCTTGTATATTCATGAAGTCGAGAGGATCACGTTGATCACCTCAGGGCAGTTCTGCAGACTCTTCATCAGCACCAGTTGTATGCGAAGTTCTCGAAATGTGAATTTTGGCTTGAATATGTTACATTCCTAGGTCATCTCATCTCCAGAGAAGGAATTAAGGTTGATCCTCAAAAGATTGCAGCGATAAAAGATTGGCCTAGACCTACCACTCCAATAAAGATACGCAGTTTCTTTAGCTTAGTTGGGTATTACAGGAAGTTTGTGCAGGGGTTTTCTACTCTTGCCTCTCTGTTAACTAAATTGACGCAGAAGGCGATTAAATACCAATGGTCTGATGCTTGTGAAAGGAACTTCCAGGAGTTGACATAAAGATTAACTTCAGCACTGGTGTTGACTCTTCCAGATGGTGCAGATGGATTGGTGGTATATTGTGATTCTTCAAGGATCGGGCTTGGGCGTGTGTTGATGCAACATGGCAAGGCTATAGCTTATTCTCCAAGGCAACTTAAGAATCATGAAAAGAACTATCCAAAACGTGACTTATAGCTTGCGGCGGTGGTATTTGCATTAAAGATTTGGCGACATTATCTGTATGGGGTCCATGTGGATGTATTCATGGACCACAAGAGCCTTCAATATATGTTCAAATAGAAGAAATTGAACTTGAGGCAGATAAGGTGGCTGGAGTTGCTCAATGATTATGACATAAACATTTTATATCATTCGGGCAAGGCTAATGTTGTGGCGGATGCTCTTAGC
This sequence comes from Nicotiana rustica, assembly GCA_005239535.1. Classification (NCBI taxonomy): domain Eukaryota; kingdom Viridiplantae; phylum Streptophyta; class Magnoliopsida; order Solanales; family Solanaceae; genus Nicotiana; species Nicotiana rustica. The sequence continues at coordinate 93,429 of ML486443.1, forward strand.
CAGAAATATATAGGTAGTTTGGCTCACTTCAAGGCATGTCAAAGGCCGTAGGCCCGGGACGTTCACCAGTTAGCTAGTTTGGGGGTTCGTCTTGCAGACTCTAATGAAGGGGGAGTATTTGAGTAGAATATAGAGGAATCGTCGCTTGTGGAGGAAGTCAAGGAGAAGAAATACAATGATCCAGTGTTGGTTCAGCTGAAGGAGGAGATTCATAAACATAAGACCATGACTTTTTCTCTTGGCATGGATGGCGGTACATTAGGGTACCAAGGGCGACTATGTGTTCCAAACATAGATGTTCTTCGGGAAAGAATCATGACAGAAGCTCATACTTCTAGATATTTCGTGCACCAGGTTCCACAAATATGTATCATGATCTCAAGGAATTTTACTGGTGGAATGACATGAAGAGGGGTGTGCCAGACTTTTTGGCAGAATGTCCAAACTACAGCAAGTGAACGCCGAGCATCAAAGGCCCGGTGGGTTGGCTCAGAATATAGAAATTCCAATGTGGAAGTGGGAAATGATTAATATTGATTTTTTGGTAGGTTTACAGCGCACTCCACGCAGGGTTGACTCAATTTGGGTGATCATGGATCGACTCAAAAAATTAGCACACTTCTTGCCAGTTAAATCTACCGACACAGCGGAACATTATGCTAGGTTGTATGTCAAGGAAATAGAAGGCTTCATGACACTCTAGTCTCCATCATTTCAGATCAAAGGGCACAATTCACGACTAATTTTTGGAGGAAATTTTAGCAAGGGTTGAGTACTCAGATGAATCTCAGCACAGCCTTCCATCCACAAACTGACGGGCAAGCAAAGCGGACAATTCAAACGCTTGAATAGATGTTGCGTGCTTGTTTCTTGACTTCAAGGGTAGCCGGGATGATCATTTGCCGCACATAGAATTTTCTTATTACAACAGCTTCCATGCCAGTATTCAGATGACGTGGTTCTAGGCATTGTATGGTAGGAGATGTAGATCGCCGATTAGGTGGTTCGAGGTTGGGGAAGCTGAATTGATAGGTCTAGACCTCGTGCATCCGGCTATGGAGAAGGTTAAGATCATAAAAGAGCGGTTGAGAACTGTTCAGAGTCGTCACAAGTCCTATTCGGATGTCTGTTGCAGAGACTTGGAATTCAAGGAAGAGGATTGGGTATTCTTGAAGGTCTCACCCATGAAGGGTATTATGCGGTTTGGGAAGAAAGGGAAACTGAGTCCGAGGTATGTCGGGATGTATAAAATCATTCAACGGATCGGGCGGGTGGCATACAAGCTTGAGCTACCACTCGAGATATCATCAGTACACCCGGTGTTTCATGTGTCTATGCTGGAAAAGGTAGTGGTAGATCTATTGGCTATTATTCCAGTCAAGGCCATTGAGGTTAATGAAGAGTTGTCGTATGAGGGATTCGAGTTCCTATTATTGATAAGCAAGTCTGAAAGTTGAGAAACAAAGAAATCGCCTCCGTGAAAATTCAATGGCGAAACCAGCAAGTTGATGAAGCTACATGGGAAGCCGAGGAAGAAATGAAAAATAAGTACCCTCATTTGTTTGAATAGCCATGTAATAGTTCTACGAAGTTACCTCCTATAAAAAAACTTTGTATCATTTGTTCAAATCAATACAAAGGTGTTCTCTTAAGTTGTATATGCTGCTTATGAGGCCATGGTTGATATCGATGTGAGTTTTTTTATGTCATTGGCTTGTGCATATATTGTAAGATGTATTTTTGGGGCTCTTGGCAGGTGGATATGCCTAGTTACAAAGGAAACTCTGGCGGAATTTTTGGAAAACCTAGCAAGTTAGTTAAACTCGGGGCTGCTAGTGTGTGGTAGGAAAACCAAGCTGCATAAGTTTCTAATTGTGGACCTTAAATCCTCATACGAGGCGAATGATCATAAGTGGGGGAGGCTGTAAGGCCCCGTAAAATTTTTTACCTAAAACCTGAAATCTCGTGGTGCCAAGTTAGATTTATGTGTTATAACAGTACGCTGCTGAGTTAAAGGAAAATGTTTTGCAGAAGAGTGTCTTCCTGCGGCCCATTATGCGGCCTCATAATCACTCTACGGACCACATATTGGTCGCAGAGTGAGACTGTTAATTTGGCAAATTTTGAGGTCAGTTTTGCGACAAATTACGCGACCGCATAACCATTCTGCGGGCCGTATATTAGTCTCATAATCATCTTGGACTTTTGTAAAGATAAGTGCTGCGGTGCATTATGCGACCGCAGAACAGGTATGCGGACTGCATATTGGTCGCATACCTGGGCAGAAAATTCAAGCCCCTGAGGGCTACTTTTCTGGTCACTTTACGGGCTGCATAACCATTATGCAATTGCATATGTGACCGCAGACCTGTGTCAGGGCACCAATTTTTCTTATTTTAAGACCCGACCCTATTCCGTTAAAAACACATGTCGTATACCATTTTAGACTATTTTTCTAATATTCTAAGAGGGAGGAAGAGAATTCTGAAAGGGAGAGGCCAACCTTCACACTCATATCCATCAATTCTTGCTAAGTACTTGAACATTAACAATAAGGCCCTCATATTGAAGGTAAGAAGCCATACCTACCCTTTAATTTCAAAAATCTAGTAAAAGGGGGATAAATGGTAAGACAATTATTAGATGTGGGGGTAAATACCTTGCATGCATGTATTCCTAAATAGGTGGGAAGGTTGTGAACTAAGAATGGGTAGAGGGATGGTAGAATGTTTCATAAAAGGCCCTTAAGAATAGAAATGCACAAATGGTGTTTGACAAAATATTCTCGTGCCAATGTATCGAAAGATGGGAAAGAAATGTAAAGTAAGATGATTGATTGAATGGATGGTCTCAATGGAGATGGCCTAGCCGATCAGTCCGTGGTCGGACGTCATGTCGTACACATGGTGGTAATTGTGCTTAAAATTATGATTGGAATTGTGGATATGGTTGATATCTCAAACGAGATGACCTAGTCGATGGGGTCGAGGTTGGACTCCGTGTAAAAACAGGGTGGCATAGTGAATTGTGGCACATGGAATTAATATTCCCAACCTAATAAGATTAAACATTGAACCGAGAACTTATGTGATCACCTACTTGATGTGTTAGTATTTGTTCGAAGCTTTTATTGTACAACATGAATGTCTCCCCTTTTGGTTTCATCGTTCCTTCTATTAAGGTTGGTGTTTCGCATTACATACTAATGTTATTCGACAATTCTAACGTCCCTTTTGTCGGGGACGCTACATATTTTAATGGATGTAGGTGGTTTCATAGCAGGCAGTGCCGATCGTAGCTATTGGTGCATCCTCTTCTCTACGATCGTGGTGAGCCCCCTATTTTTTCTTCCAGGGGTCATGTGGTACATCCTTTGTTTATATGCTTCCACGTTTTGGGGTATAGTCGGGGTCTTGTGGTCGGCATTATCATAAATATCTTTTGTATCCTTAGAGGCTCCGTAGACATTTACGTGGGTTGTGTATGGGTGTAGGAAGGGTCAGTGGATTATGTTGTATTTCTTTTGAACTCTTGTCCTACCAAATTGTAAAATGTATGTATTTTTGGAACTTAGCAATAATGTAATGAAAGTGAAGCAAAGAAAACTTGTAATGTTCTATATATATATATATATATATATATATAAATCTTTCCACTGATTAACTAATTGTAATGTTCCTCTTTTAATCATAATCGAGTCGGGTAGAACATATATAATAGGCTTGCTCGACCGGGTTCACTCGGTTGAGCGTCGGTCACGCTCCTCGAGGTTGGTGCGTGAAAAATGTAACAAGATTAAACGGAAACAATGAGTGTGAACTGTAATCATGTAAATACAACCTAAAATATTAGAAGTCTACTAGTGTGTGCCAAGACCTGGTGTCACAAGTATGTGGGCAATCTAGTAGAATATATAAAATACTAGCTTAATGTCCGACAAGAAATAGACAGAACAAAAATAAAATATAGGGGAGACCCCAACTATTGCAGAACGGCTCGGAGGGTAGCTCACTATGGAATCTCGGAATAGGGATCAACTCTACGCATCAGACTGGTAACCAGATGCACCTTCCTCAGACCCTGTACAGTTAAGTAAAGAAGAGTAGCATGAGTACATAAATAATATGTACCCGGTAAGTATCTAGTCTAACCTCGAAGAAGTGGTGACGAGGGGTTGACTTCGACACTTACTAGAGCCAATAACATAGTAATATGAGATTCTAGTTAAGCATGATGTACAAAATTAAGGCTCAGAACAAGAAATAACTAGACAGGAATCACCATATTAAAGAACTTAAGTCACTTGCTTCCTTAAAAAACATTTGATCACACAAACAGTGAATTCATACTAATTATGAAAGAAACTCCTAATTCTACTGTTACACATAATACGACCGAGTATGTTCGGCCCGATCCAACATAAATATAAATTGTGGATTGTCGAGGGTCGAACGACACAAACCATAGATGCATCTATTTCCCCGTTGGAGAATCATACATATGACGCGGTCAAACATAAATTTAAGGAATTACCCCGCTCGTGAATCATACATGCGACGCGGTAACAAATAGTTTTCTTAACTTATTATAGTACTCTCTCATTCTTTTCAAAGTATGAAGTTCAAATGAAAACTTGTGAGATCCCAATATTTTCCTCAATTCCAATTTCTTTTGAAACATTTAGTGAGCACAGTCCATTGCACCTTCTCAAGGCAAACAATACACATAAAGCAATAACAATATCAACAAGGAATGATGTAAGCCTAAGACTACCCAGACATATTAGGAATAGTAGCTACGTACGGATTCTCGTCACTTCGTGCATACATAGCTCCCCGCAAAAAACAACACGTATTAATTAAGTTCACCTATGGGGAAACTTTCCTCTTACAAGGTTAGAAAAGAGACTTACATCGTCTCAAAGCCTACTTCCCAATTCAAGATTTGGGCTCAAACCTATGGGGAAACTTTCCTCTTACAAGGTTAGAAAAGAGACTTACCTCGTCTCAAAGCCTACTTCCCAATTCAAGATTTGGGCTCAAACCTCCGAAATTGATGCCAAACGACTTGGAACTATCCAAACATTACATAAGTTAATTAATATATGCTCAAAAGTTCATACTTCAACTATTAAAATGATTTATCAACCCCGATTACAATATTTCTAAAATTCACCCTCGTGCCCACGTGCTTGGATTTCGGAAATTTTTGAAGGAAGTTGTTATCGACAACCTAAGGAACATAAATATATCATTTTCACCAAGTTTCATGGCCAATTTCGTGGTAAAATCTCATTTTTGTCAATTCATCTAACCCATGATTTCTACCAATTCTCATGTTGGAATCTACCCATAATCTATGTATTAAGCTCATAATTGGTAGAAATTACTTACCTCCAAAAGCAATGTGGAAATCCCTCTCAAAAGCTCCAATAATCGGCCAAAGAGTGGGAAAATGGATGAAATGGCTTAAGTCCCGTATTAAATGAACCTCACAGCCCCAACGATTTTTGCACCTACGAATCCGCTTTTGCGGACCAGGTGTCCGCTTATGCGGAATTGGCTGGGCCAGCTGGGGCCGCATCTCTGGATGGGTTCCCGCTTCTACGGTCTGCATCTGCAGACGAGCTCCCGTTCTGTGGTCCCGCTTCTGCATAGACGGAGTCACATCTGCAGAACTTGGCTGGCCATCCTTGGATCACATCTATGGGCTTGGCTCGCACCTGCGAGCTCGTACCTGTGGAAAAGGGATCGCAGGTGCGGGAACACCAGAACTGGTGCACCAGCAGGCCTGTTGAGTTTCATACTCAACTTGCGCATCGTCCGAGCAGCACCGGGGGCCCCCGAGGCCCCGTCCAAACATACACAAGTTTGGAATCATAAAACGGACTCGCTCGAACATTCGGAACGTCTGAAACCACATTAAAACTAAGAATCGCACTCCAAAACCAATTGAATCAAACTTAAGAACTTCAAGTTCTTCAATTTACTTCTAATGTGCCGAAACATACTTACACTACTCGAAATGACACCAAATTTTTCGTGCAAGTCTTAAATTACATTACAGAACTATTCCTGATCTCGAATTTCTGTCTGGACCTCGATATCAGCAAAACCCGTTCCAAACAAAATTTAAAGAACTTCAAGAACCAACTTTTGATATTAGGCTCCGAAACGCTCCGAGGTCATCCAAAACCCGATTCGAACATACGCCCAAGTCCGAAATCATCATACGAACCTATTAGAACCGTCAAATCCCGATTCCGAGGTCGTTTACCAAAAATGTTGGCCGAAATCAAACTTGGCCTTTTAAGACAACCTTAAGGAACTAAGTGTTCCGATTTCAACCTGAATCCTTCCAAACCCCGAGTTAACCATCCCCGAAAGTCATAAAACAGTAAAAGCATGTACGTGAAGCCTTTTTTAGGGGAAGGGGGTTGTATAAAGCAAAACAATTGGTCGTATCGTTACATTATCCACCTCTTAAACAATTGTTCATCCTCGAACGGGTCTAGAATCATACCTACAGTGCTGAGAAATTGTGGATATCTGATCCGCATGTCCTCCTCGGACTACAACTCGCCTCCTCGACTGGTTAGCCTCTCCACTGGACCTTCACTATGGAAATACTCTTGGACCTTAACTGGCTATCCTGCTTGTCAACAATAGCAACTGGGTCCTCTTTGTAACCCAAGCACTCATTCAGCTGAATGGTGCTTTAGTCTAGCACATGTGACAGGTCGACGTGATACCTCCAGAACATAAACACGTGAAATATCGAATGAACCCCTCATAGGCTAGGAGGTAAAGCAAGCTCATAAGCATCCTCTCTGACTCGTCTCAACACCTCGAATGGGCCTACTAACATGGGGCTCAACTTGCCCTTCTTCCCGAATCTCATAATACCCTTCATCGGTGAGACCTTCAAGAGGACCTTCTCGCCTACCATAAATGACACATCACGCGCCTTCTGATCCGCGTAACTCTTCTATCTGGACTGTGTTGTGCGAAACCGCTCCTGAATCAACTTTACCTTTTCCAAGGAATCCTTCACCAAATCTGTACCATATAACTTAGCCTCGCCGGGCTGAAACCACCGGATGGGAGAACGACAATGCCGACCATATAAAGCCTCAAATGGTGCCATCTCTATGATGGTATGATAACTGTTGTTGCAAGAATACCCAGCTAAAGGCAAGAACTCATCCCAATGTCCCCCAAAGTCAATCACACATGCTCTGAGCATGTCCTCCAAGATCTGAATTGTCCGCTCTAACTACATGTCAGGCTGAGGATGAAACGCAGTGATGAGCTCTACAAGGGTACCCAACTCACTCAGTACAGCTCTCCAGAAATACAAAGTGAACTTAGGACCTCTATATGATATGATGGAAACAGGCACACCGTGCAACCGGACAATCTCCCGGAGTAAATCTGGGCCAATCTCTCTGAAGTATAAGTCGTGGCAACTGGAACAAAGTGTGCCGACTTGGTCAACCTATCAACAATGACCCAAACTATATCAAACTTTCGGAAAGTTCGCGGCAACCCAACTGCGGGGTCCATAGTTATACGCTCCCACTTCCACTCTGATATAGTCATCTGTTGGAGTAGGCCTCCTGGTCTCTGATGTTCATACTTAACCTGCTGGCAAGTTAGGCACCTAGCTACATACTCAACTATGTGTTTCTTCATCCGCTGCCACCAATAATGTTGTCTCAAGTCCCGATACATCTTTGTAGCACATGGATGAATAGAATATCGAGAATTGTGCGCCTCCTATAGAATCCTCTCCCTCAAGCCATCGACATTAGGAACACATAGGCGACCCTGGAGTCGCAAAACACCGTCCTCACCAATAGAAACCTCCTTGGTACCACCCTGTAGTACTGTCTCTTTGAGAACTTCCAAGTGTGGATCATCGAACTGTCGGGCCTTGATCTGCCCCAATATTGAAGACTGAGCAACAACATATGCAAGAACTCGGCTGGGCTCTGAAATATCCAATCTCACAAGTCTGTTAGCCAAGGACTGAATGTCCCAAGCTAGTGGTATCTCCTCTGGTGAAATGAATGCTAGGCTAACTATACTCTCTACCTTCTTGCTCAAGGCATCCGCGACTACATTCACCTTGCCCGGATGATAAATAATAGTGATCTCATAGTCCTTCAGTAACTCAACCATTTGTGCTACCTCAAATTCAGATTCCTTTGCTTGAACAAGTGCTACAAACTGCGATGATCAGTATAAACCTAACAAGGCACCCCATATAAAAAATTCTTCCAAATCTTAAGAGCATGAACAATCGTGGCCAACTCCAAATCGCGCACATGATAATTCTTCTCATGGGGCTTCAGATGACGTGAAACATATGCAATAACTCGCACCTCCTACATCAATACACAATCCAAGACAACGCGTGAAGCACCGCAATACACAGTATAAATCCCCGAACCAGAAGGCAACACTAAAATTGGTGTTGTAGTCAATGTTGTCTTGAGCTTCTGCAAGCTCGCCTCGCAATCTTCGAACCAACAAAACTGGGCACCCTTCTAGGTCAATTTTGCCAAAGTTGTTGCAATGGATGAAAAGCCCTCAACAAACCGACGGTAATAACCTGCTAAACCCAAGAAATTCCTGCTCTTAGTCGCCGAAGTGGGACGAGGTCAACTCTGAATTGACTCAATCTTATTGGGGACCACCTTAATACCCTTTCCTGATACAACATGTCCCTAGAATGCTACAGAATCTAAATAAACTTCGCACTTGGAGAATTTAGCATACAACTTATGTTCCTGCAAAGTTTGGTGCACTACTCTCAAATGCTGCTCGTGCTCCCCTAGGTTGTGTGAGTAAATCAAGATGTCATCAATGAAGCACAAATAAGATTAAACAAATTTGTCCTGAAGCGCACCAAATTAAGCCTGCGTAAGTAAATCAAGATTCCACAAAGTCTGATAGTTATTATTTTTTTGCTTGTCGATTCCGTTGATCTCTTTTTATGCTAGTGTACGTCCCTGGGTTACTATGGACCATCATATGTAGGTATTAAGGAAGAATCTGGTAGTTCTCTTCTTGTGTTCCTCTTATACAAGCAATAGTTTTTTGAATAGCACGCCATGCCTTGTGATATCCAATATCAATTCCAAAAAATAATTTCATTTCACTTTCTACAAAGGCTGGTGTAACCTCAATCTTTTTATCCTGAATAAGTTCTAAAATTTTCTCATTTATAAAATTTGATGAAGCATGCTTTTGATCTATTTTCTTGCATCAACGCTCGTGCATGGTTGTTATGAAATTTTATCACCTAAAAAATGTGGAATCTTTTATTCTGGTAGCAAGTATATTCCTATTTCTCCACGATGCATTTCAGCTCGTATCTCTTTGAACATGGTCTAACATCAGCGAATTCAACTTTTTGGTTTATCTCCAAGCTGCCGAAAAATTTAATCATGCTCTTCTTTTTCTCAAAAATTGATCCTACTTTTATTTCCTCAGGCAATGTATCATGCCTAAGTATTTTACATGGTAGAGATCCTTTCAGCTTTCTCCTCACCCTTTTTCTTGATTTCTTACAAGCTGTAGAAGTTATAGTAATTTCTTCCATTGTATCTGATGTTATCGGTATAATTTCTCTATTTTCTTTATCATGGTTGTTGCTTATCATTGCAGGAGATAACAAAAAATTTTGTTGGATTGTGTGTTGGTTGTCTATTTGATTATTAGTTTTCCTTCTTCTTGTTGGGCCTCACCAAATTAATCTAAACTTATTGTAGCGGCGGGTAATTCTTGCAGCGTTCCATATTCTGAATTGGTTGTAAGGTTAGAAGGTTTTGCTCGTTGTCTACTTCCATTATTGGTTATCTTACTTCATGTTGATAATCAAAAAATTGGTCTGAATCTATTCTATGTGCAAGAGATGGTTTGAATGTTACAAATTCTAAAGCAGCATTACTGTCAGAAAGTAGTTGTATTTTTTCGACGACAAAAGGGCAATTCTTGAAGGCTGAATCAGATGTTAGCAATTGTATACAAGTGCAGATTTCTTCATCTAAAGTTACAAGCATCCATTTATTGTATTTAGTTTGATATCAACCCATATTTTTAGTGCATATTTAGTTGAATTTAAATTTGTGACTTCACTAATTTTCTTGAGGAAAGCGTTGAATGATACTTGTTCATTAACCAGAACAAGTTTTATATCGTGATCCAAGTAGTTGTAATCGAAAGTCCATCTCCCAATGAAAGTAATAACAAGAAAGCTCTGTAACGACGCGACCGGTCGTTTTGCTTTCTAGAAGCCCGTACCCCTAAATAAAAATTCACATACTTGCTCTTACTGATTTATGACTTGTGTGTATGGTTGGTTCGGGATTTGGGAGAGTTTGGAACGAAATCGGAACACTTGGTTCCTTAAGGTTGGCTTAAAAGGCAAAGTTTCACTTCGGTCAATATTTTGAGTAAACGACCTCGGAATTAGGATTTGACGGATCCAACAGGTTTATATGATGATTTCAGACTTGGGCATATGCTCGTATCGGGTTTTGGATTACCCGGAAGCGTTTCGGCGCCTAATAGTGAAAGTTGGTTCTTGAAGGTTTTTGAAGTAGTGTAAATTTGGTTTAGAATAGTTTTTGGTGATATAGAGGTCCAAATGGAATTTTGAGATCAGGAATAGTTCTGTCATTGAAGACTTGTACACAAAATTTGGTTTCAATCCGAGTAGTCTAAGTATTTTTCGACGCGTTCGGAGTGATTTCAAAACTTGAAGTTCAAAGTTTGAATCAATTCGATTTTGGGGTGTGATTCTTTGTTTTGTTGTTGTTTTATACGTTTCGAGAGTTTGAGCAAGTCCGTATTATGTTTATAGACTTTTTGGAGTAGTTGGTCGGGGTCTCGTATGGCTCGAGTGCGTTTCGGACCGCTCGGAGTTGTGTTCAAACACACCAGATTTCGGCTTTGGTTTCCTTCTACGTGAACGCGGTCAGACCCTCGCGTTTGCGATGAAGGATTTGGGGTGATGTGGGCTGGGGAGCTTTTTCCCTTCGCGTTCGCGTGCCCAGAATCACGTTCGCGGAGGCCTGGGTCCTCTAGCCATCATGTTTGCATGATCTGGCTCGCGTTGGCAAAGAAGAGGTTGAGCTAGGTGGACGCTTTTTATTATTCACGTTCGGGAAGAAGCCCCCGTGTTCGCGTAGAGTAGGCCAAGTAATACGTCACGTTCACGAAACTCCTGTCGCGTTCGCGATTGGTAAATTTCCCTGGACCTGGACCGTTTGCCTTTGCAATCGCGAGGCCTCTTCCGCGATCGCAAAGATGGAAAACCTACGCAAAACACTTTTAAAAAACGGGACTTAAGTTATTTTGGCTCATTTGTTCCATTGTTGGCGATTTTCGGAGCTCTTAGAGAGGGGATTTTGATTTAGCACTTCGAGGTAAGTAATTTCTATACAATGTGAGTTAAATACATAGTTTATGGGTAGATTATAACATGTAAATTAGTGAATATCATGGGTTTAGGTGGAAACGTAGGTTTTTGATAACAATGAGATTTAACAACAGAATTTGTTATGGAATTTAGCAAAAATCATATATTTATGTTCCTAAGGTTATGGGTAATAACTTTCTTAGAAAATTTCTAGAATCCGAGCATGTGGGCCCTGGGGTGAATTTTAGGAATCTTGCAAAGTAGGTTGGGTAATAACATAAATGGTGGAATTATGAACTTTTGAGCATATATTGATTAGTTTATGTAATGTTTGACTAGTTTCGAGTTGTTGGGCGTCAAATTTGGAGGTTTGAGCGCGTTCTTGAATTTGGTAAGTAGGCTTTGATATGAGGTAAGTCTCCTTTCTAACCTTGTAAGAGGGAAATTTCTCCATAGGTGAATTTGATTAAAATGTGAGTATTTGTGGGGGCTACATACGTACAAAGTGACGAGACTCCATACGTAGCTATTATTCATGTTATGTTCGGGCAGTTTAGGTTTACACCATGCTTTGTGAAAATCGTTATTTGATGATACTTGCTATTTGTGATAAATGGAATGTTAAATCACATGTTTTCGTACATGGAAGTACGCCATAAGTATGTTGACATAAGCTTGGAAATGAGATGTTACATCCCCCATTTCGCACGTTAAAGTTTCGTCGTAAGTTAATCGATGTAAGCTGGGGAATGAGATTATTTTGAAATTATACGTATTTCGCTATTTCAAGCATGTGATTAATAAATTCATGAAGGTGAGAGGATAAGAGAATCGAAGGAAATGAATTTCGTCGAAGTTTGACATTTTGGGATAAAATACGGCTCGAGCTAAAATACACGGTATTTATGGACTAGTGTCATACAAGGCATCATATGGCTATGATAGTAAGGTGTATAAAGTATATTAAAAGTGAGTAGTATTTTATGTAATTTGAGATAATTCTCAATTATGTGGGTAATTGGTTAATTATTGGACTAGTGGGGGAATTAATGAATTAATTAAGAAAAAATGGTGGATAATTGGATAAGTAAGGGGCATTCACGTGGCAGCACCCCTTAAATTATATGTATGACCCTTTAAGTCATTACATTAGGTGGCAACCTAACATATCAATTTCAAGACACCTAAATTCTAGGATCTTAAATAAAACGCAACATTTTTCATTCTCAAATACACATCAGAAGTAAGGTTTGGAGATTAGCAAAGTGACTTTGTTACAAATTGTTACCAATTTCATGGAGATTCCAACAAAACGTTAGCAACGTGATTCTTCAACCAATTCCTAAACCAAATAATTCCAACGAGAATTATTAGCACATTATCAACGTGAGATTTTGCGATTCTAAGGGAGTATGGTGCAACCTTTTCCAATTAAGTGTGTGCTATTATCTTCGGGGGCTACGTATGCAGGAGGTGACGGGTGTCCGTGCGTAGCTACTATTATGCCATGTCCGGGTAGTCTAGGACCCACTAGCATGCCTTATGTGTTGTACCTATGATCCTGCATGTATTACTTGACTGCTAATATAATCGAAATCGTAATTTGATATCTAAAGAAGACTAGAGTTCATTTTCTTAATCAGCTGGAAAGAGAGTTGTATGTGGTTAATCGTATACTTGATAAAGTGATATTATTGAACATTATTAGACTCTGCAAATAAATTTCAAAAAAAAGTATTTAAACACTATTTTATGATTCTTAAAAGAGAAATCTGTCATTTACTTGAGCATTTGTTTTCCCGACGTATTCGGGGTGGACTGTTGATTGTGCCAAACTGCATGTGACCGCTTAGCAATTTACATTCCGTGAGCGTAGTTTTATTTCCCCCACTCTCATGGGAGCGGGTCGTACACCACGGCCGATTGAAAGATGCACTTATGGTTCGGGCCGTTCGACCCTCGGTAGTGCATATACATGAGTATATTATAGAGAGGTGCACTTTTAGTATGGGTCGTTCGATCCTCGACAGTGCACATAGTTGATTATTATCACGGCTCAGGCCGGTTGTCCTTATCCTGTATGCGCATGCTAAATTGTTAAATACTTTCATGGATTTTTAAAAGTGACAAGATATTTGGGGAAAAACAAAGAGGAAATTGTTTATTTA
>ML486444.1:21863-59872 GCA_005239535.1 Nicotiana rustica
CTTCACGGAATAATTTACGACAATGACAATATAAAGCGGAAGGAAATTACAGAAATCAATCACGAAACAACACAAAAATACATAGAAAGATGGAGAGCAAAACAGGCCAAATCGAAAGGAAACACAATACAATAGAGAACACCAATAACTAAACTCCACGTTGGTTTGTTCACATCAGGCCTTAGCCATTAAAATCCATAACAAGTAGAAATCCTTAAACAACAGTTCATATGAAATTTTTTTGCAAATAAAATCATTTTAGTATGGAAGAGTTTCCTTTGAAAACATATTTTCTCCAAAAGTAGATATAAGTATTTTTAATAGAGAGATATACGTAAAACATAGCTTCTTTCAAATATGAAACTTCCCAAAGATGTTTTCCCAATAAATGACTTCCAAATTTTATGCAACACTAGTGCTTTTCAAAATATACCTTCGATGTAAAATTCATTCAAGTATAATTATTTCAAAACCATTGGTTTTTTTAATACTTTTCAATAAAATCCCTTAATAAAATATTCTCAAGATTTATCCACCGGAACTCAGTCTGTAACTCAGAAATTGCCATGTAGTACAGGAGGAATGTCAAATCTTGCCAATAAACGCAGTAAGAGATCAGTAGGAATATCCAAATTTAGAACAACGGATTAGAATGCAAAGACAAGTGCACGGCATCACCCTTCGTACTTTTACTCTCATCCTCACCAAAACAAGTGCACGGCATCACCCTTCGTGTTTTACTCTCATCATCACCAAAACAAGTGCACGACATCACCCTTCGTGCTTTACTCTCATCCTCACCAAAACAAGTGCACAGCATCACCCTTCGTGCTTTTACTCTCGTCCTCACAACAAATAAATAAAAATGGTACGGCATTATCCTTCGTGCTTAAATAAAATAAACATGGCATGGCATTATCCTCCATTCTTAAATTAAATAAACATGGCACGACATCACCCAAATAATATCAAGACAACAATTTGGCAACATCAACAATATGAACCATAAATCACAACATCCCGTCAAGGGAGTCAACAATACAAAAAATATCATTAACAACATAAATAGTAATAGAAACCATAACATTCATGCAAAGGAGTCATCAATGCAAACAACATCATCAACAACGGAATAGTAAGAGAAACCACACAATCCCGACAAGGGAAAAAGCTATAACCAATCTCGCCTACACAGTTAACTTCACGGAATAAACTCAACTTTGAAAAAGGCCCAATAATAGGCAACATCAGGGAAATACCAATAACATAAATGTCTAACAATTAAACCTAAGTAGCACTTAAGGGAACATTCATATAAATCATAATGTAAGACTTACGGGCATGCTCGACTCCAACGAATAGATGTTCCAATTACGGCTAGTCAACTATAAGGCTAAATGACACTAATTATAGTCAATTAGGCAAGCTAGGAAGAAAATATAGCATGATGATGAGAGAAATAAAATATTCAATTAAGTCAAGAAAGGTCAAATAGCCAACGAAGGAATCCAAAAACAAATAATTCTGATTTAAACGGGAAGGGATGAAATTAACAACCAAGGATTCAAATGTAGCAATTACAAATCATACACAGATAATATAAGAACCCACGAATCCTAAAAGGCCAATCTAATTGAAAATAAGTCCGAGTACACACTCGTCACCTCGCATACTCGGACTACAATCAACAAGGAAGACTCAATCTTAAGGGGTAGTTCACCCACACAAGGTTAGGAAAGATACTTACCTCAAAGGCGACAATCTGGTACTCCAAAATAGACTTCTCGGGCGAAAAGGCCTCCGGACGGCTCAAAATCAACTAAAACAACTTCAAAATACACATAAAACGTATAAGGAACTATTCCGAATAATAAAGTTTCAATCTTTGCAAATTTATAAAAATCGACCCAAAAGTTGACCTCCCGGGCTCACACCTCGGAACCTAACAAATTTTACAAATTCCGATTACCCATTTCGATACGAGTTCACCCATACTCAATTCATCCAATTCCGATAACATTTTCCAATCATGAATTTTCATTTTTGATGTTTTCTTTCAAAATCCACAATCCCCTCAATCCAAATCACAAATTAGATGATAAAAACAAGAACTAACTTATGAAATATATTTAATTCTAGTGGAAGAACACATACCCATTCGATTTGTGTGAAAAACCCTTCAAAAATCGCCAAGAAGCGAGCTCTAGACATCAATTTTTTTCATTTAAGGTCCGAATCACGTCAAACTAAGTCTGTTTCTTACCAAATTTCACAGATAGCACATATAAGTCATATCGAACCTGTACCGGGCTTCGGAACCATGATACGGGCCCGATATCACAGGTTTCACCTCAAATCTCATTTTCAAAAACCTTTATATTTTTTAGAAAACAATTTCCTTTAAAAATTCATTTCTCGGACTTGGGACCTCGGAATTCGATTACGGGCATACGCCCAATTCCCATATTTTCCTATGGAGCCTCCGGGACCGTCAAATCATGGGTCCGGGTCCGTTTACCAAAAACATTGACCGAAGTCCTAAAACATTATCATTTTTATCAGTTTTCACATAAAGGCTTCCCGGCTACACGCCCGAGTTGCGCAGTAAATAGAGGTGAGATAGAAGGAGGTTTTCACCACCTCGGAATACAGAATTAGCTAGAATATACGGGATGATATTTTGGGTCATCACAGCTGGGCCCCACACCGATGGAGCATAAGAATCACAGCTCGTAACCACTATACTAAGGAATCGCATCAAGCCTACCATACTGGACAACAGGAATTTACTACTAGTCTCATATCTCTCAATAATGAATGGAAACAAACAATAGACATGGGATACCACTCACAGAATCTCGCAACAGGAGCAAACACAAAAATAGAGTGCAAAGCATGAAACTCGCTCATAAACGAAACAACAATGAGGGAACTCGTCCCGATCAGCAGAGCTATAATGAATTACAAATGGTGCCCCTCTGTAAAAAAATCAAATCATAAATGTACTATAACATCTGGCACGACGGCCTCCAACCTACTATACGAAACACATCAACGGGACGGGACGGACCTCCCCCTCTTGGGCGCCCTCTACTCACCTGAATGCCCTGGTGTAACACATCTGCCTGGAGCCTAGGACAATCTCTCACCCTGTGGCTGATATCTCCATACTCAAAACAACCTCTCTACTGACGTGGCTGTGGAAAATTTACAGTACGAGTACTCTGAGACCCATGAGTACCTGAAATTCCATGTGAAGTCGGTATGCAAACTGAACTGGCTGACCCACAAAACCTCTACCGTGTCGTACCCTGCCTCTATAATAAGGACCAGTAGATCTCCCCGACCTATGAGGCCTCCTCACCTCTCTGCTCTCTCTCTCTCTCTCTCTTGACCTCGTCTGTCCTCCCTCTCACAGCCCCGCCTGACATCTCTCTCACAATCCTGCTTGTCATCCCTCTCATGATCCAGCATGCCTTCAACGCTGCGATCAATCCCTACCACCTGCTGAAATAAAACATCCGACTCTAACTCCCGAGCCATGTTGAACCGAACATCACTCATGAGGCCCTCAATGAATCTACGAACACACTCTCTAACTGTAGCAACCAAAGTAGGTGCATGCCTGGCCAAATCACTGAACCTAACGGCATACTCTGATACTGACATAGTGCCCTAGCGCAGCCGCTCAAACTCCGCGTGCCATGCATCTCGGAGGGACTGAGGTACAAACTCGCTCAAGAACATCTCTGAAAATTGACCCCATGTAAGTGAAGCTGACTCAGCCGGACTACCTAACTCATATGCCTTCCACCACTGATAGGCAGGTCCCTCGAGTTGAAACGTAACGAAAGCAACCCCGCTCGTCCCCACAATACTCATAGTACGAAGAATGCGGTGACACTCCTCCAGGAAACCCTGGGCATCATCTATCGCCAATCTATTGAAGGTAGGAGGGTGGTACTTTTTGTACTTCTCAAGTCTAAGTTGTTCTTCCTCAGATGCTATTTCCCTAACCACGGGCGGAACTGGGACCACCCATTTATGCTGCCATGACACCTGGAACCTGACCAACATGATCTCGTTGCTCTTGAGTGTGGGCGAGGGGAGTCTGAGCTCCTCCCCCGCTCTGTGAAGTAGCTGGTTCACCCGAAATCAACCCCGCCTGAGTCAAGGTACCAATCACATCCAAGAACTGTGCCAAGGTCTCCTGGAGTCCGGGTGTAACAACAGGCGCCTTCGGTGCCTGTCCCCCAACTGGAAATGCTGGCGGCTCCTCATTACCTGCTCTGGTAGGTGCTCTAGTTGCGGCACGTGCCCCTCGTTGGCCTCTACCTCTACCTCTTCCCCTTGCGGCATCTGCTCCGGGGGTAACATCCACAGGATCTGCAGCTCGCGTCCTCACCATCTGTGAGAGAATGGAATGATAATTTCAAACTTCAAGATCAATGAACTCGCAAGATAGGAATGAAAGAAGTGAAGTTATCCTAATAGTTTCGTAGCCTCTCGAATATAAGTACAGACGTCCCCGCACCGATCCGTAAGACTCTACTAAACTCGCTTATGACTCGTAGCACCTATGAACCTAGGGCTCTGATACCAACTTTTCACGATCCAAATTTCCCTCCGTTGTGTATCGTGATGGAACCTAGTTTAAAGGACTAGGTAAGCCTAATATTCATGGAATAACCACAATAATAATAAAATCTAATATTTTTCTAAAATAATTAATTCTTTATACATTGAATATTCTCAAAACCTAGTAGTACAAGTCCTAAGCTTTATAGAGTTTACCATAACTTGTAATTACAACTGTTTGGAAACAATTAAAACAGTGTGAATGCAAAATAGGAAGGTGACTCCGACGCCTCCGAACACAACAACAAGTTTACCTTGAGTCTCCTCAGCAAGAATCCAATAGCTACTAACGATTAATACCTGGATCTGCAAAAAAAATGTGCAGAAGAGTAGTATGAGCACACCACAGTGGTGCCCAGTAAGTATCAAGACAAACCTCGGTGAAGTAATGACGAGGACTAGTCAAAACACCCACTGGTCTAATAAAATAGTCAAGTACCAATATAGGAATAAAGGGAAAAACGATGTACACATAAAGGCTACGCAATATAGCTAACAACACAGTAAATTCGATAAAGAAGGAAAACAATAAGTATCAGCGGAAACCATGAAAACAACACAAAGATTGAACAGAACACAAACAAATCTAGAATGTAAATATACAACACGGACAGGTAATGACTCAACAACTTCAGCCACTTCTACATTAAATTCGTATTTATCTCCACGATGTTCCGAACCTCGGACAAATCACCATTTACGGGTCCCAATATCCTAACCCTAACACTTGGCATCTTGCGCCCTCATTCGAGTACTAACTGCACGGACGGCTCACGTGCCAATTGGGTCATCTCCACCCATACGGTAAGTACAACAAGAATATTTATACTTGAAAACATCAAAGAGCCCTAAATCCATTAATAGTACTTAACTACGTGTATGCTTGTGCAGGTGTCCTAACATGATTAAACAACCAATAAGCATAAGGAAAGAAATGGGCAACACGTACATTGTCATCTCACAAATTTCCACACGAATAACTCACACCGTAAGTATTCCAGTACACAATATTAACAACAAGGAATGCCCCCAGGCCAACACAAGTATCACAAACAATCCCTGACATAGCCCACCTTGTATCGCCACGTGTGAAATAGTAAAGTATATGCCCGCCTTGTTTTGCCACACGTGCATAAACATGTTCCCACCTTGTCTCTCCACATGCGCAACCCACATATACATATTCTGCCTTGTCACACTGCATGTGCAATATCAATAGAAAACACGGCATGACAGAAACCTCGTACAACCCCATATTAGCAACCGCACAGCGGAAACCTCGTGCATTACAATGACCACAACCGCATGGCATAAACCTCGTGCATCACCACACCAAGTACAATAACAACAATTGACAATAATACAAGATACGGTAGATACACCAATTCAAGAACCTTTGATCACAAGAAAAGCAACGCTAGTTCGCAAGGAATAAGCACAACAAACAATACTAGTCATAATAAGGACACTCAGCAAGGAAGGAAAATAATGTATAAGAGTCTCACCTAAATGCACGGTTCAACAACAAGAAAACTCACACGAATCTGATAACTTCATATAAGGGCAAGTCAACTAAGGTATAGAATATAAACTTCTTTTAAGGTTGAGCAGTTACGAGGATATTCCACAAATTTCACTTATGGACAAGCAGCAGAAGAATAATCATAACTTCAGTTAAGACCAAAAACAATTATAGGATGAGATGAAGATAATTACAATTTGAGATAAGCAGTTAAGAGGATCTAGCATGACAGTAAAAAGGAGTAAATGCTTCAGATAAGTCAATTAGGAATCATATAGGCAAGAGGAGTAAATCCAAAAGTAAGAAATCCTACATTTAGAAGTAAAGATGAAACTAGAAATTTGAAAATTCAATCATGCCAAGAACACTGCATACTCAGAAAATATAAGGACCTAAGATTCTAAAGGGGCAAATTTTCCACAAATAAGTCCGAGCACGTACTCTCCACCTCGCGTACACGGACTACAACCAACATATAAGACTCAAATCCTAAGGAGAATTTTCCCGACACAAGGTTAGGCTAGATACTTACCTCAACCGCTCAAATCAAACTTGAAATCACGTTCTTGAGACAAGTATCCGACTCCAAATGGCCCAAATATAATCAAATCAATAGTATTGTGTAAATAATACTATAAGCAACTAGTTTAACTAATAAATTTGAAGCTAAGATGCGAAATTAGGAAAATTGCCCAAATAGTCCCTCGGGCCCACGTCTCGGATATGAGTGAAAGTTACAATTTTAGAACTCCCATTCACTCACGAACTCACTCGAACAAGAATCATCGAAAACCGACGTCAAAATCTCATTAAATTCTCGGATTTCTATTTGGGGAACCTTCCTCCCATTTTCATGATTTTTCACCAAAATTCATTGATTATATTGAATAAATTGTTATAGATTAATGTAATACAAGTGAAATCATATTAGGAATCGTTACCTATGAATATTCTCCTCAAAACCCACTCAAAATTGCCAAATCTCGAGCTCCAAATCATTTTAAGAAATATGAATTTCAAACCCTCGGATTTTGGTATAAACTGCTCAGCGATCCCGCACCTGTGCCCCCTTGGACCGCACCTGCGAAAAATACATCGCAGGTGCGAAATCTCACCAAAAGGGCTGGGGCCGCACCTGCGGTCACTGGGGCGCATCTGCGGAACTCTTGCCGCACTTGCGAGCCAGACTGACCCAGGTCAAATATGCACCTGCTAGGTCCCGTCCACACCTGCGTGTCCGCAACTGCGGGTCCCCTTCCGCAGGTGGGAAACACCAGTACCAGCAGCGCTCAACTATGTCCAAAATCATCATGTTGAGCATCTGAAACATCCTCGAGGTCCCCTGGACCTCAACCAAACTTACCAACCAGACCTAATACCTTATCCAAACTTAGTCGAACATCCAAAACACATCACATAACATCAAAATCTCCAAATATGCATGTATTCAAGCCTAAGAACTTATGAAATTTCCAAAATCCACAACCGATGCCGAAACATGTCAAAACTAGTCCGAATGACCTAAAATTTGACACTACGGACCAACAGCCACTTTCGTAATCCCATTCCGAGCCTGATAAATAGGAGATAGAGTTGGAGGGAGTGCACCGAATTTGGTATAAATTGAGAACTTGATGATTCACAATTCCAATGTTACCACGAACAAACGTCAAGCAAGTATTTCAATTTTGAAGTTCAATTTTTCTTCAAACTTAAAAATTCGAATGATAAAACACGATAAATTAAATTCCAAAACAAAGAGCCAAATAAAATTAGAAGATGAGTTGAAGGCTTAAAGTCTTGAAAATTGGAGAATGAGAGATTAGAGAGTGAGAGAAATTATGAAATTGAGATTAAGAAATGATAGTTGAGTGAAGAAATGAAGAAGAGGGGGGGGGGGGGTTTATAGTTATGAACCGGGCCGGTCCGGTTCTGGTTTTAACCGGTCTGGTCCGGTCCGGTTACGGGTCAACCCGGTCCGGTTACGGGTCAACCCGGCCCGTTTGCCACCTTTAGTTTGAATGAACTAAAAAGAGAAATGTATAACAACAATAAAAAATCTAGTGTAATTTCATAAGTGGTGTCTATGGAGGGTAGTGTGTACGTATTTTTACCCCTACCTTGTGAAGGTAGAGAGACTATTTTTTGATAGACCCTCGGCTCAAGCAACGCACAATCATAACAGTGTTTAAAAGAAGTGTAGTAGTGCAAAAGCCATAAAATGAAGCAGTATCAACACCCAGATATTAAGAGAACAAGACCAAAAGAAATATCATATTATAATAGAAATTTAAGGATGAAAAAATACGGAAATAATACTAAAACTACTGGTCTACCAAAGAGATACCGTGCAATATCTCTACTCTAATTCTCGACCTCTACACTATTCTATCAAGGATCATGCCTCCAGTAAGTTACAGGTATCATGTCCTGCCTTATCATCTCTCCCCAATACGTCTTGGCAAACTTCTACTTCGTCTCGGACCCATTATAGCCAACCTATCACACCTTCTCACTAAGGCATTGGGCATATTCTCTTCATATCCCAAATCATCTCTGTCTCGCTTCCCGCATCTTGTCCACCACAAGGGTCACTACCACATTGTCTGAATATCTCCATTCTTAATTTTATTCCTCCTAGTATGTCCATATATCAATCTTAGTATCCTTATTTCCAAGACTTTCAACTTCTAAACATAAAAGCTCTTAACTAACCAATACTCAGTCAAAAAAAAAGGGTTATATGGAAAGGAAGGAGAAAACAGAATGTTTACCCTTAAAATCGGATAACAATTAAACTTATAAGTGATTTTAAGGATATGTGATTTCACCTAGCACAAATTGATAAATGTGACGATTAATTCTAATAATTAACAATAAAATAAAGTAAACCAGTATAAAATGCAACTTGGCCCTCGAGCTAGATCGCCCTCGAACTGGCTGAGAATGTAGTCAAGTGATATGAGCTGAACTGAAGAACAAGAGAAAAGAATATTGTATTGCTTTATTATGCGAGAGTTGAATGATTACAAATGATTAGAATACCTTTTTATATAGTAGAAAAATTCCACTTATGGTACAACTCTAATTACAAAAGGAAATCCCATAATTAGCTAAATAAATACGTTCCGTGATTTTCGCCACAATCCCCGACCAGTTACGGATATCTTGGTTTTCCGTTAGTATGCTATCTTCGGTCTTGTGCGATGTCCATCATGTTTGATCTCGATCATTACTTGTCTCGATCTCGATTGGTACTTTGAATCTCGAGCTTGGTACCTCATCGTCTTGGTCCGATATAATACGGGGCCGATCCTTGACCAACCATCCTAGTCTCGGTTAATCAACAAAATCGGATGAGCCCGATTTTGACCGTATACAGATAGCTCCCTCATTTTTTTGATTGTAATGACAAGAAAAGAATTGAGTCTTCGATCTTTACCCCGATTTTCCATGACGTCATCACCGTGACATAAGCGACAAAAGTGACCGTAATGTCCCATCATTACAGTTCCCCAGATATTTAATGTGTTTCAGTTGATGGTCAGCCACTAGAATTTTGAACCGTCACCGTGAAACCCATAAATAGGTCTCTTTATCATTGATTCAAACTCTACTTTCAATTTCTTCTGCTCTAATCTTCAAAGCTCTTTGCATCTTTCAAGTTTTTCATCTTCAAATCTTCAAGTTCCTTTGTTGATCCCTTCTCAAAACACCATAGATTATCATCCCCATTTTTCTTTGCCCTCAAAACCTAATGGCGAAAACGTCCAAAACAGTTCCACAAAATGAAACTGCCTCCTTATCTCGGTCAGCCGGCAAGAAAACAATGGCGGAGCCGTGCCCTGAGGAGCTTGTGCCCGGAGGCGCGTTATTAGTTCCGACTTAAAGGTCGATAAAACCTCATCTGTCCCCGGTCGATGCGAGCAGGTCTCGAGATACATGTAAAGAAATACTGTAATAGGGGGAATAAAGAAGTAGTGATACCGGCCCCTGAAGAAGACATCACTACCCACGTGGAATAGTTCTTGAGTGTTTACACTTACCCTTTCAGGCTGGGTCCCCTCGATCCAGTCATCGTGGACTTCTATTGAAAGTACCAAGTAACCCTATCACGACCCAATTTACCCTCCGAAAGGTATCGTCACGGCACCTAGTCTCTATGACTAGGTAAGCCTAGAAATATGCGGAAAACAATAAGTAAACAGATATAATTAATATATAAGTAAAAACAGTAATAATTAACAGGAAGTAAAGTGAACCGGAAAGAATGAAGTAGTAAATCTCAGTTCTGCACAGCATATAAATCAGTAGATAGTCGTACAATGCAATACAGGGGAAAGTCTCAGGTCTCGGCCCGCAGTCGCAATGTAAATATGCAATTCCATTCGAGGGAAAGTCTCAGGTCATAGCCCGCAGTCCCAATGTAAATATGCAATGCAATGCAAGGGAAAGTCTCAGGTCATAGCCCGCAGTCCCAATATAAATATGCAATGCAATGCAAGGGAAATTATCAGGTCATAGCCCGCAGTCCCAATATAAATATGCAATGCAATGCAAAGGAAAGTCTCAGGTCGTAGCCCGCAGTCCCTATGTAAATATGCAATACAATGCACGGGAAAGTCTCAGGTCATAGCCCGCAGTTCCAATGTAAATATGTAATGCGAGATGTATATCAGATATAGCGTAATTCAAAAGTTTGGGAAAACAGTTGGAAAATATAGAGAAAAGGTACTTAACCCAGTTTTAAATAATAGTAACGAGTGGAAAATTAGGTAAAATCGTTGGACTTGATAGAATCTTAAGTCGCTACTTAGTTAAACCAATAACAGAAGTAATAGGAATTGAAGATGAAGTATATCATAAAAGGAAACGATGGATTTAGTGAGAATACCCCATGTACGTAGTCGTCACTTCACGTACACGGGTTTTTTTTTTGTCAAAAATCAGTTATAAATGCCTAAGGGAATTTCCCAACACAAAGTTAGGCAAGCCACTTATCTCGATTGTGCTAATCAACCAATAATCACGCTCTTGCCACGAGTATCCAACTCCGGGTGGCCCAAATCAATTCAATTCGATTGCATAATGTAAATATCATTTCAAGAAATCAAAATAACTAATAAATTCGAAGCTAACAAGAGAAATTATGAATTTTGACCAAAACTCCCCACAGACCCACGTCTCGGAATCGGGTACAAGTTATATTTTCTGGACACCCATTCACTCACGAACTCACTCGACCAGAAACATCGAAATCCGATGCCAAAAACCCCTTAAATTCTCAGAATTTCGGTTTGGGGAAGTTTCATCATGTTCCCATGGTTTTTCCCCCATTTTTGATAATTAAACTAAAGAAAACAACGGGGATTAATGGTGTAACAATGAATTAGTATTAGAAAACGTTACCTATGATCCTTCTCTTCAAAACCCACTGAAAATCGCCAATTCCCGGGCTTTCAAATGGTTTTTTTTTACTTATGAAATCAACCCTCGAATTTTTGGAATAAACACACAGGGATCTCGCACCTGCGGTCCAAATCACCGCGCCTGCGGTACCGCACCTGTGGAAAAAGCATCGCAGGTGCGGAATTCACTTAAGTCCACTGGGCCGCACCTGCGGTTGTTTGGCCGCGCCTGCGGTTCCGCACCTGCGAAACCCAGGTCGCACCTGCGACCACTAGTCAACTCCCTCACCATCGCACCTGCGATCAGCCCTATCGCACGTGCGTGTTCGCACCTGCGGGAAAACCTTCGCAGGTGTGAAAACACCAGAAGAAGGTCTGGTTCAGCAAGTTGATAAGTTCCAAATTCTCCCGTTAAGCATCCGAAACAACCCCGAGGCCCCTCGAGAGCTCAACCAAAACCACCAAACGACCCTAGTACCTTATTCGAACTAGGTAGAGCCTTAAGAACACGTCTCATAACATCAAAATCATCGATTATGCATAGATTCAAGCCTAGGAACTTAGGAAAATTCTAGAATTCACATCTGACGCCGAAACACGTCTAAACTCATCCGAATGACCTCAAATTTTACACACAGGTCATAAACAACATTACGGACCTGTTGTAGCTCCCGGAAATCCATTTCGGGTCCAATATCAGAATCTCACCTATCGGCCGAATTCGTCGAAAATATAACTTTCGCCAATTCAAGCCTAAATCCACAACCGACCTCGAAAACACATTCCGAGTACGCTCCTAATCCCGAAATAACCCAAAGGAGCTAACAGAGTCGACAGAATACCATTCTAGATCCGTCTTCATACTGCTCTAGCTACGACCAGATTTCTAAAGCTAAGATCTACATTTATGGACTATGTGTCCAAAATCACCCCAGATTTCATCACTCAACGCACCGACAGATTCCAATAACATAATTAGACATGGGAGAAACGGTAATAGGGGATCGGGGCGTTAATTATTATAACGACTGGTCGGGTCGTTACATCCTCCCCCTCTTAAGAAAATCGTTCATCCTCGAACGAGCATAGAAGCATACCTGAAGCTGGGAAAAGATGAGGGTACTAACTCCACATATCATGCTCGGTCTCCCAAGTCGCCTCCTCGACTGGCTGACCCCTCCACTAAACCTTTATTGACGCAGTATCCTTTTACCTGAGCTTTCTTACCTGCCTGTCCAATATAGCTATAGACTCCTCAACATATGATAGATCCATGTCCAATTGGACTGAGCTGAAATCCAAGACATGAGTCAGGTCACCGTCATACTTATGGAGCATGGAGACGTGGAACACCGGATGAACCCATGCTAAGCTGGGAGGCAGGGCTAGCTCATAAGCAACCTCCCCAACACGTGGTAACACCTCAGAAGGGCCAATAGATCTCGGACTCAGCTTGCGCTTCCTCCCAAACCTCATGACGCCCTTCATAGGCGATACCCGAAGAAAAACCCGATCACCAGCCATAAATGCTAAGTCCCGAACCTTCTTATCTGCATAGCTCTTCTGCCTGGACTGAGCTGTGCGAAGTCTCTCCTGAATCACCTTCACCTTGTCCAGGGCATCCCGAACCAAGTCTGTACCCAACAATCGTGCCTCGTCCGGCTCAAACCATCCCACAGGAGACCTGCACCGCCTACCATACAAGGCCTCATATGGCGCAATCTGAATGCTGGACTGGAAACTGTTGTTGTAGGAAAACTCTGCAAAGAGAAAGAATTGATCCCATGACCCTCCAAAATCCATCACACATGCACGGAGCATATCCTTGAGGATCTGAATCGTACACTCGGACTGCCCGTCCGTCTGAGGGTGAAAAGTTGTCCTCAACTCTACCCTGGTGCCTAACTCCTACTGAACGGCTCTCTAGAACCGTGAAGTGAACTATGTACCTCTGTCTGAAATGATAGATACTGGATACCGTGGAGGCGAACAATCTCTCTGATATAAATCTCAGCCAACCTCTCCGATGAATATGTAGTTAGTACCGAAATGAAATGGGCTGATTTGGTCAGCCGGTCCACAATCACCCAAATAGCATCATGCTTCCTCAAAGTCCGAGGAAGTCCAACCACAAGGTCCATGGTGATCCGCTCCCACTTCCATTCTGGAAGTTCAATCTGCTGAAGTAACCCTCTCGGTCTCTGATGCTCACATTTGACCTGCTGACAGTTGAGACACTTGGCTACAAACTCTTCTATATCCTTCTTCATTCTTCGCCACCAATAGTGCTGTCTCAAATCCTGGTACATCTTCGTGGTACCCGGATGGATGGAATGCCGCGAACTATGGGCCTCCTCAAGAATTAACTCTCGAAGCCCATCTACGTTGGGCACACAGATACGGACCTGCATCCTCATCAGCACATCCTCTCCTATAGTCACATCTCTGGCATCACCCCGCCGGACTCTATCCTGGAGAACTAAAAGGTGGGGATCATCATACTGGCGCTCTCTGATACGATCATGGAGGGAAGATCGAGCAACCATACAAGCTAATACCCAGCAAGGCTCAAAAAGATCCAATCTCACGAACTGACTGGCTAAGTACTGAACATCTAAGGCTAGAGGCCTCTCAGGTGCATGAAGGTACGCCAAACTCCCCAAACTCTCCGCCCGGCGACTCAAGGCATCCGCCACCACATTAGCCTTCCCCGGGTGATATAATATAGTGATTTCATAGTCCTTTAGCAACCCTAACCACCTACGGTAGCGCAAATTTAGATCCTTATACCTGAATATGTGCTGCAAACTCTGGTGATCCATAAATATCTCACAAGGAACACCATATAAATAATGACGCCATATCTTCAGGGCGTGAACAATCGCAGCCAACTCGAGATCATGAACATGGTAGTTCTTCTCATGGACCTTCAATTGCCTGGACGCGTAGGCAATCACCCTACCGTCCTGCATCAACACCGCTCCCAAGCCAATCCTCGAAGCATCACAATAAACTGTATAGGATCCGGAACCGGTAGGCAAAACAAACACAGAAGCTGTAGTTAGGGTTGTCTTGAGCTTCTAAAAAATCTCCTCACACTCCTCCGTCCATATAAAAGGTGCACCCTGTGGGTTAGTCTAGTCATAGGCGCTGAAATGGATGAAAATCCCTCCACAAAACGGCGATAATACCCAGCCAAACCAAGAAAACTGCGGATCTCAGTAGCTGATGACGGTCTGGACCAACTTTGAACCGCCTCCATCTTCTTCGGATCTACTTTGATCCCATCCAAAGACACCACGTGGCCTAGGAATGCCACAAAGTCAAGCCAAAATTCACACTTAGAAAACTTGGCATACAACTTCTTCTCCCTCAATGTCCGAAGCATAGTCCTCAAGTGCTGCTCATGGTCCTCCTGGGAACTAGAATATACCAGAATGTCATCAATGAACACAATGACGAAAGTATCAAGAGAAGGCCGAAATATGTTGTGCATCAAGTGCATGAAGGCTGCTGGGGCGTTTGTCAGCCCGAATGACATAACAAGGAACTCATAGTGGCCATATATGGTCCTGAAGGCAGTCTTCGGGATATCCGGTTCCCGAATCTTCAGTTGATGATAACCCGAACGTAGATCAATCTTAGAGAACACTCTAGCACCCTATAACTGGTCAAATAGATCATCAATGCGAGGCAATGGGTACTTGTTCCTCACTGTCACCTTATTTAACTGTCGGTAGTCAAAACACAAACACATCGAGCCATCTTTTTTCTTCACAAATAATACCGGAGCGCTCCAAGGTGATACACTGGGCCTGAAGAATCCTTTCTCAAGCAACTCCTGTAACTGTTCCTTCAACTCCTTCAGCTCAGGAGGATCCATGCGATAAGGAGGAATGGAAATGGGTTGAGTGCCCGGAAACAAGTCAATGCTGAAATCAATGTCTCTATCAGGTGGCATACCCGGAAGATCAGCTGGAAATACATCATAATAGTCTTTGACAACTGGAACTGACTCCATTGTAGGGGCCTCGGTGATAACATCTCTCACATAATACAAATATGCATCACACTCCTTCCCAACCATCCGCTAGCCTTAAGAAAAGAAATAACTCGGCGGGGAATATACTCCAAGGAACCTCTCCACTCTAACCTCGGAGATCCTGGCTTAGCCAGCATCACGGTCTTGGCGTGAAAATCAAGAATATCATAATAGGGAGATAGTCAATCCATACCAAATATAACATCGAAATCTACCATACCGAGTAGTAGCAAATCAAATCTGGTCTCAAAACCACTGATAGTAATCAAACATGACCGATATACGCGGTCCACAACAAGAGAATCTCCCACCGGAGTAGAAACATAAACAGGGGAACTCAAAGAGTCCCGGGCTATCCCCAAATATGAATCAAAATAGGAAGATACATATGAATGTGTAGAGCCTGGGTCAAAT
Organism: Nicotiana rustica; assembly: GCA_005239535.1. Classification (NCBI taxonomy): domain Eukaryota; kingdom Viridiplantae; phylum Streptophyta; class Magnoliopsida; order Solanales; family Solanaceae; genus Nicotiana; species Nicotiana rustica. The sequence goes on from ML486444.1 coordinate 37,888, forward strand.
AAAACCGATGCATCCCTATGGCAAACAATACCTATAATGACTGAATCTGAAGCAATGGCCTCGGACCGGGCCGGAAGAGCATAGTACCTGGCCTGGCCTGGCCTCCCCCTCTAGGGAAACCTCGACCTCCCCGACCTCCATCTCGAGCTACCTGAGGTGGTGGGGTAGCAGCTGGGGCTGGAAGAATAGCTGGAGGACCTGGAGGAAGGCGTGGAGCCTGATAAATCTGAGGGGGTGAACCCTGATAAGTCTGAGGTGGTGCACTCATCCCCGCTCTAGGGCAATCCTTGATCATATGTCGAGGGTCACCACACCCAAAATAACCCCTCTGAGGACGCAATGGCTGTTGCTGACTCTGAACTGGCCTGTTGGACGGGCCAGTGATAGCACCTCGAGCTGGAGGCACCTGACTGGTGGTGCATAATAAGGCTCCTGAGGTCGAGGAGGAGCTGGAATACCGCTGGTTGCTGGAAGAGCTAAATGAATGGGGCGGCTCACAAAACCCTTACCATGGCGTGCTGCATGTGTACGAACTCCTGAGAAATGACCCGTCTCTCGAGACCTCTTGGCCTCCCTCTCCTCTCTGTCCTAGGCCAACATACTCTCAATCCTCCTAGCAATGCTCACGGCTTGTTGGTAAGTAATATATGTCTCCAGCTCTCTGGCCAAGCTAGTACGAATGCTGGGATGGAGCTCCTCAATAAAACGGCGGACTCTCTCTTTGAGCCTAGAAACCAAAGCTGGTGCATGTCGTGCCAAGTCACTGAACCGGACTGCATACTCTGACACGGTCAAGGTACCCTGATGTAGCTACTCAAACTCTGCACGCCAAGCATCCCTAAGACTCTGAGGGACAAACTTGAGCAAAAACATCTCTGAAAACTGAGCCCAAGTAAGTGATGCTGCTTCGTCTGGACTACTAAGCTCAAATGCACGCCAACACTAATAAGTTGCTCCTCTCAGCTGGAAAGTAGTGAAAGAGACCCCACTCGTATCCACAATTCCCATGGTGCAAAGGATACAATGACACCCTTCCAGAAAACCCAGAGCGTCGTCTGAAGCCAATCCGCTTAAATCAGGTGGGTGGCACTTCTTGTACCTCTCAAGATGGAGCTACTCAGACTTAGATACAGCTGCTCTGGCCTCAGGCTGAACTGGGGATGCAGGAGGCATGGGGATAGACTCAGGGACCTGCCCTATATGAACCCTCTGCTCAGGAGTACGGGCTGCAGAAGTCTGTGTCCCTCCCCCGGCCTGGGATGTAGTTGGGGCTATCGGGAGTAGTCCCGCCTGAGACAGATACTGAAATCACTAATGAACTGGGACAAAGTCTCCTGGAGTGACAGTAGGGACCTCCTCTGCCCCTCCAACTGTAGTTGTTGGGGGCTCCTCTGTCTCTCCTCTGGCCTGTGCTCGGGCTGTACCGCGTACTCGCCCCTTGCCCCGGCCCCTGCCTCTGGTGGCTCTAACAGGGGGCTCGGGTGCCTGGTCATCAGTACGTCCAGTACGGGTACGAACCATATGCAAACAAGAATAGAATAGAATTTAAGAATTCGATGACGGTTCGATGACGGTAACCAGCACGATAAGGAATTCCAAAGAATTTGATTGTTCTTAACAGTTACATAGCCTCCCGAAGATAGATACGTACCTCTCCGCACCGATCCGCAAGACTCTAATAAAATGGCTTGTGATGTGTTGACTCCTATGAACCTAGACGCTCTGATACTAACTTGTCACGACTCAATTTACCCTCTGAAAGATATCGTGACGGCACATAGTCTCTATGACTAGGTAAGCCTAGAAATATGCGGAAAACAACAGAATCAATAAAATAAAGACAAAAAGTATATCAACTAGATATAAGGTAGCTACCTAGCATATACAGTTTGTACTTCCCAAAACCCGGAATGTCACCAACATCACAAGTTAAACTCTATGGTTCAATATACAAACTGGAAATGAAAGTGTAGTCTCATATACGAACTGTAACTATACTAAGATAGGAGGGGGGGACTCAGAAGCTCTGCGGACACTGTAGAAATACCTCAAAGTCTCCCAAAGATCTACTACTTTACTGACTCCAGAACGGTGCGCTGGAACCTGGGTCTGCACATGAGAAAACATGCGCAGAAGGGCGTGAGTACTCCACATTCGGTACCCAGTAAGTGCCAAGCCTAACCCCAGTCAAGTAGTGATGAGGTCAGGTTACGGCTCTACTGAGTTTGCAAAAATAAACATATATAATTAATATATAAGTAAAAACAGTAATAATTAACAGGAAGTAAAGTGAACCGGAAAGAACGAAGTAGTAAATCTCAGTTATGCACAACATATAAATCAGTAGATAGTCGTACAATGCAATACAAGGGAAAGTCTCAGGTCTCGGCCCGCAGTCCCAATGTAAATATGCAATGCAATGTGAGGTAAAGTCTCAGGTCATAGCCCGCATTCCCAATGTAAATATGCAATGCAATGCAAGGGAAAGTCTCAGGTCATAGCCCGCAGTCCCAATGTAAATATGCAATGCAATGCAAGGGAAAGTCTCAGGTCATAGCCCGCAGTCCCAATGTAAATATGCAATGCAATGCAAGGGAAAGTCTCAGGTCATAGCCCGCAGTCCCAATGTAAATATGCAGTGCAATGCAAGGGAAAGTCTCAGGTCATAGCCCGCAGTCCCAATATAAATATGCAATGCAATATAAGGGAAAGTCTCAGGTCATAGCTCGCAGTCCCAATATAAATATGCAATGCAATGCAAGGGAAAGTCTCAGGTCGTAGCCCGCAGTCCCTATGTAAATATGCAATACAATGCACGGGAAAGTCTCAGGTCATAGCCCGCAGTACCAATGTAAATATGTAATGCGAGATGTATATCAGATATAGCGTAATTCAAAAGTTTGGGAAAACAGTTGGAAAATATAGAGGAAAGGTACTTAACCCAGTTTCAAATAATAGTAACCAGTGGAAAATCAAGTAAAATTGTTGGACTTGATAGAATCTTAAGCCACTACTCAGTTAAACCAATAACAGAAGTAATAGGAATTGAATATGAAGTATTTCATAAAAGGAAACGATGGATTTAGTGAGAATACCCCGTGCACATACTCGTCACCTCATGTACGCGGGGTTTTGTTTTGTCAAAAATCAGTTATAAATGCCTAAGGGAATTTCCCAACACAGAGTTAGGCAAGCCACTTACCTCGACTGTGCTAATCAACCAATAATCACGCTCTTGCCACGAGTATCCAACTCCGGGTGGCCCAAATCTATTCAATTTGATTGCATAATGTAAATATCATTTCAAGAAATCAAAATAACTAATAAATTCGACGTTAACACGCGAAATTATGAATTTTGACCAAAACACCCCTCGGTCCCACGTCTCGGAATCGGGTACAAGTTATATTTTTCGGACACCCATTCACTCACAAACTCACTCGACCAGAAACATCAAAATCCGATGCCAAAAACCCCTTAAATTTTAAGAATTTCGGTTTGGGGAAGTTTCATCAAGTTCCCATGGTTTTCCCCCCATTTTTATAATTAAACTAAAGAAAACAACGGGGATTAGTGGTCTAACAATGAATTAGTATTAGAAAACGTTACCAATGATCCTTCTCTTCAAAATCCACTGAAAATCGGCAATTCCCGAGCTCTCAAATGATTCTTTTTAACTTATGAAATCAACCCTCGGATTTTTGGAATAAACACACAGGGATCTCGCACTTGCGGTCCCGATCACCGATCCTGCGGTACCGCACATGCGGAAAAAGCATCGCAGGTGTGGAATTCACTTAAGTCCACTGGGGCCTCACCTGCGGTCTTTTGGTTGCGCATGCGGTTCCGTACCTGCGGAACCCAAGTCGCACCTGCGACCACTGGTCAATTCCCTCACCATCGCACCTGCAATCAGCCCTATCGAACACCAGAAGAAGGTCTGGTTCAGCAAGTTGATAAGTTCCAAATTCACCCGTTAAGCATCTGAAACAACCCCGAGGCCCCCCGGGACCTCAACCAAAACCACCAACCGACCCTAATACCTTATTCAAACTAGGTCAAGCCTTAAGAACACATCTCATAACATCAAAATCTTCGATTATGCATAGATTTAAGCCTAGGAACTTAGGAAAATTCTAGAATTCACATCCGACGCCGAAACACGTCTAAACTCATCTGAATGACCTAAGATTTTGCACACATGTCATAAAAACATTACGGACCTGCTTTCGCTCCCGGAAATCCATTCTGAATCCGATATCAGAATCTCACCTATCGGCCGAATTCGCTGAAAATCTAACTTTCGCCAATTCAAGCCTAAATCCACAACCGACCTTGAAAACACATTTCGAGTACGCTCTTAACCCCGAAGTCACCCAACGGAGCTAATGGAGTCAACGGAATCCTATTCTTGATCCGTCTTCACACTGATCTAGCTACGATCAGATTTCTAAAGCTAAGATCCACATTTATGGACTATGTCTCCAAAATCACCCCGAATTTCATCACTCAACGCACCGACAGGTTCCAATAACATAATTAGACATGGGAGAAACGGTAAATAGGGGTTTGGGGCGTTAATTCTTATAAAGACAGATCGGGTCATTACAAACCCTTAGATAAATTCACCCCACTTTATGGAGGATCGTTATATTGCTTCGATTTTTCATTTGCAATATTGACGGATTGTGTTTCACCCTCAACCACATTATAAGGTTATATAGCCCCCGCCTCTACCGAGGTGGGTTGATTAAACTCCAATGTCGGCCCATCAAGGCTTTCATCTCAAGCATTGACGAGGACAAAGACCGAGGTTGGATGGCTCGATTTGTCGAGTGAGGACGTCGGACCTGATTTCGGCTAAAAGCATGTCGTTCCCCAAGAGATGGAACATGAAATGTAAGTATGATATATCAGTTTCTGCATGTTAATGTCACTTCTTCACCTTCTCTTATCGATTTACATTTTTGGTGTAGTTGCTTCCTGGATGCCAGGTGCGGTTCCCCATCTTGAGAGCTGGGTCAGGAGTGTGGTCTCGACCTCAACATATCCTAAGCGCTCATGGCGCGATTTATCAAAGGGCCGGTGGGAAGCCAAGAACCATGGTAAGCCTTTTTCTTGTATATAATGATTTGATTAAAACATCCCTCCGAACTTACTCAACTTCTTCTTCTACAGGTCTCAGAAAAGATGCAGTCATGAGGCTCCCATCCGGTGAAGAAGAAACCTCACCTCCTGTTCCAAAGCCGGCAAAGGAGAACACGAGGAAAAGGACCTCGACTTCTAAGGTACCAGAGCCTAAAAAGAATGGATTGTAGGCCAAGAAGGAACATCATTCCCTTGTCTGTGGAGTCGGTTCAACTCCTAAGAGAGGTAGAGGAAGAAGAAGAAAAAGAAGACGAGTCCGGGCTGGTGGCCCAAGTAAAGGCGAGTTACGAGGCCGAAAAGGTCACCGAGTCGGTAGGAGTTGAAAACATTCTGCCCCGGGCTGATGTGGCTTCGGGAGGATATGTGGGTGAAGTCCCCGAGCTAGAAAAGGTTGATGGTGCCTCACCTCGAGGTTATAAGATAGCAAAAACGGTCGTGGAGGTCGGTCTCGAGGCTCCTCGAGATGGAGAGAACGCCCCAAGAGACCAACTTGGGGTAATAGAAATTGGAGACTCCCGTTACTTCCTTCATTTTCTGAGGAGACGATTCGGGAGGCTCAAGCCGTGAAGACTCCTTACGTAGAAGGAGCCCTCGAAGGGAAAGACCCTTTCCGTGGTTATTTCACTGGGGTCAAAGATACTGCTGGCCTTAGTGACTTAGAGATTCCGAGGAAGAGTTCGAGTGGAACTTCTTCGAGTTTCTGATTGACCAGCTAGTTTCCTACCTAGATTGTCAATCGCGGGTGCAAACGGGCAATCATTATCTTTATCCCGGAGGACGCACATGTTTTTCCCACCTCCATAGAGGTGTCTAGCTATCTTCAGGGCCTGGTCACGGAGAGGACCAAGCTCTTATGGACGAGGTAGGAACACCGTGTCTCTTAAATGAGGCCCAGCAGGATTTAAATCGGCTAATCCCCAACTCCTTTTTGTCAATATTGATTTCCATACTTGTGTTTTTCTCTTCTTGCCTAATTCTTTATCTTCTATTTGTGTAGGCCTCGGCGCTTCATCATGAAGCCTTCTCTAGGTCTCAAGGAGAACTGAGCAGGTACAAGGCCGAAATTCAAGGGCTCATTAAGGAGAAAAACGCCCTCAAGCTTCTAAGTGAGCAGAAAGAAGAAGAAACTAAGGACATTCCAGCTGAGTTAGCTGCGGCTCAGAAGGAATAGAGCAACCTGACTGAGCAAGTAATAAGAATCTTAGAAGTTTATGGTATCGGTTCGGGCGTGATGGCTAACAATTCGATCTCACAGGTCCAACTGAAGCTCGAGATAATCGGGCAACTTCTTGAACAAGTAGATGCAGTGAAGGCGGAAACCATAACATGGAAGCAGAACATGGACCGTCTTGCCTCAGAGAAAGAGGCTGCTCGAGCTCAACTAACCTCGCCTGATGTCAACTCCAAAGCTTGAAAGAGAAAAACTTGGTGCAAGCCAAGAAAATCGAGGAGTTCCGGACCAGTTAGGTTTAGTAACCTCCGATTGGGAGAAGCTGGTCACGGAGCTTGAAGTGGCCAAATCTGAGGCTGAGATGGCCAAGGTCGCTGCTGAAGTAATCCTAGATGTTTAATGGTCCGACGCCGAAGCTGCTCAATCTCGAGCAAAGGAATTTGTCGATGCTTCTAAAAGTCAAGTGTATTGGGTGGCCGAGCACGTCAAGTGCCAGTCTTGGAGGGAGACTCTTGAGGAGATCCATGCTTGTGGCTTAGATCTTACTGTCGAGATTGAAAATACCAAAGGGCTTGAAGCCGAAGCTGAAGCATTAGTCTATCCTGATGACGACGACTCCGAGAGCATGAGTGGGTCTGAGAGCAGAGAAAACCTCGAAGGTGAAGATGTTGCTCAGTGGAGAAGATTAGGCACATAGGATTTTTCTTTTTATATTTGTATAAAATCACGATCGGGCCACGTTGCCCTTGTAAATAACTTTCTGATATATATAAAGATCTTTTTTCCTTTCTGCTTTGTCTTTACTTTATTTCTTCCTTATGAAATTTTTGTTTCATTTATGACTTATGAGATTGTATTCATAAGTTCGAAGCTTAGGCAATTTGACCAGACTAGTATAGTTTTTACGATCGAGTAAGTGCTTGCTTGAACTCGAAGTAAGGTAACCTGTAGGTTTTATTTGAGTGAGCACAATCTTCTCAAACTCAAATAAAAAATTGGCCCTTACATTTTTGTATTGGACCGATATGGCCTTTGTAAAAATAATGTTTATGGATTTTCCCCCTTTTTCGGCCTGAAGAGTTTTTGTCATTTGTATAAAATCTGTAATGCCTTAGCACGAAGTAAGGAATTGTTTGAGGATTTGAAAATTTTGGTACTCATTAGAGCTTTCGAGGCTTGATATCATTGAATCCCTTTATAATTTTTCCGAGGTAGCCTTTTTAACCGGTTTATGAAAATATTCAAAGGCCTGTTTTATTACGAAATTCGGACGTCTCCCAACCGTGTTAATTCGGTCATAGCCTTTTATTTGGGACATGCCTCTTATTCTTATTTTTCCGTTTCACTCCGAGCTTGCCCGAACAGTCAGTCCCCGAGTGTGGTGGTCGTGGCCTATAAAAATCGAGGATTTCCTTTAAGGTCTTATATTCTCGACATTTTAATAATTCGTTCTCGTTTGTTTTTCAAATGGCATTCCCCAAGTGTGGGGTTAGTTGTTTGAACTTTCGTTATAATCGGCCCTTAAGCCTGTTTACACAATAGATCAAGAGTATGAAATTGTAAAGTAGAAAAATTTTCTAAGGCATGAAATCGGCAAGGAAAAATACTTCTCTTAATAGATGATTATACATACATACATGTTCGATGTCAGGCTCGAGCAACCTATACGGGCACGGTTCATTCAACCGTTTGGCCATTACAAAATTTTACCTATTGAGACCCCGCTGTCACGAAGTAATTTTCTTGAAATTAAATTGACATTCAAGGGTAATGCCCCACAGTATTCGAAGTTGATTGTAAAGAAGCCTCGAATACTGTTGATTTGTTCTAAGTTAGCACGATCAATGGTTTCCTCGTTAAAAACCTCACCAGAAAACCCATTTGGGACAAAACCGGTCTAAGGGAAAAAGAGTGCAACGTGTGTTTTCGGATCTAAAGACTTCATGTTAAAGGATCCATCGTCGTTCCGGATCTAACACCTGCAATGGTTAGTTTGAAATATAAATGAAATTGGAAAAGGTTGTACCTTAACAGTAGTATTGTTATAGGAGTGTTACGTTCCAATAGTTTGGTAACTGTTCGTCGTTCATCGTGCCAAGCTTGTAGGATCCTTTATCGATGATGTCGAGGACCTGATACGGTCCCTCCCAATTCGGACCCAGTTTTCCTTCATTCAGATTTCGGGTGTTGAGGGTGACTTTTCTTAGCACCAAGTCCCCGATTTTAAAATTTCAAAGATTGGCTCTTCGATTGTAGTACCTTTCGATTCGATGTTTTTGTGCGGCCAATCAAACGAGGGAGGCTTCTCGTCTTTCGTCCAATAGTTCTAGGCTTGTATTCATGGCCTCGTGATTCGATTCTTCTGTAGCGTATCAGAATGTGAGGCTAGGTTCCCCGACCTCGATCGGGATGAGATCTTCAGCACCATAAACTAAAGAGAATGGTGTTTCCCCCGTACTCGACTTTGAAGATGTGCGGTACGCCCAAAGAACCTCAGGCAATAGCTCTCTCCACTTTCCTTTAGCATCGGTCAGACCCTTCTTAAGATTTTGGATAATAGTTTTGTTGGTCGATTTGGCTTGTCCGTTTCCACGGGGGTGATAGGGTGTCGAAAAAATTCTTTTGATCTTGTGATCCTCGAGAAATTTAGTCACTTTGATGCCGACGAACTGCTTTCCATTATCACACACAATCTCGGCAGGCATCCTGAATCGACATATAATGTGGTCCCAAATGAAGTCTATGACTTCCTTTTCTCTGACTTTCTCGAAAGCCTTTGTTTCAACCCACTTAGAAAAATAGTCAGTCATAAATAAAATAAATTGAGCTTTACCTGGAGCCGGGGGAAGAGGACCGACGATGTCCATTCTCCATTTCATGAACGGCCAAGGAGATAAGATCGATTGGAGTTGTTCCAGGGGCTGGTGAATCATTGGCGCATACCTTTGACATTTGTCGCACTTTCGAATGAACTCTTTTTTAGCCTTTTCCATATTGACCCAGTAGTATCCTGCTTTGATGACTTTGTGAACTAATGATTCGGCACAGGAATGGTTTCCACAAGTGCCTTCATGAATCTCCCGTACAACGTAGTCTGTATCTCCTGGTCCTAAACATATTTCCAACGGTCCATCAAACATCCTCCTAAACAATGTTCCATCCTCGGACAAAGTAAACCGTGTTGCCTTTGTTCGTAGAGCTCTTGACTCTTTTGGATCCAATGGGAGCTTCCCGCTCTTTAGGTATTCTATATATTTGTTTCTCCAATACAGGTTAGACTTGTAGAGTTTATTTCGCTGTGGCCTTCTTCGATCACTAATCTTGAAAGTTGTATGACAATCCCTGAGTTAAGTTCGACATCTTCGACCGATGACCCCAAGTTTGCAAAGGTGTCGGCCTCACTGTTCTGTTCTCGAGGTACATGCTGTAAGGTTCATTCTTTAAACCGATGTAAAGTTACCTGTTTCTTATCCAAGAATCTTTGCATTCAATCTTCTTGGACTTCGGAAGTCTTGTTGACTTGATTTACCACGAGGAGGGAGTCACATTTGGCCTCGATGATTTCTGCTCCCAAGCTTTTAGCCAATTCGAGACCTGCAACCATGGCCTCATACTCGGCCTCACTGTTAGTTAACTTCGGAGTTTTGATGGATTGTCTAATTATATTACCCGTGGGTGGCTTTAAAATGATGCCCAGCCCGGACCCCTACACGTTTGAAGCGCCATCCGTGAAGAGGGTCCACAGCCCCGATGATGTACCTCACTTTAATAATAGTTCTTATTCAACCTTGGGTACGAGGGCTCGTGTGAAGTCGGTCATGAAGTCTACCAAGATTACAGACTTGATGGTCGTTCAGGGTCGATACTCGATATCGTACCCACTGATCTTGATGGCCCATTTGTCCAACCGACCTGAAAGTTTGGGTTTGTGAAAAATATTATGAAGGGGATAGGTAGTTACAAAACATATTTGATGGCATTGGAAATACGGTTTTAATTTCCTATAGGCGCTTCTTAAAACAAGCACTAATTTTTCTAAGTGTGGATATCGGGTTTTGGCCTCGCCTAAGTTCTGAGTGACATAATAATTAGGGAATTGTGTACCTTGTTCCTCTCTAACTAGGACTCCACTTACCGCTATTTTCGAGACTGCCAAGTACAAGTAGAGTTGCTCGTCTGCTTTTGGGGTGTGAAGCAACAGCAGGATTGATAGGTATAATTTTATATCCTCCAGGGCCTGGTAGCATTCCGGATTCCATGCAAAGCTACTCTTCTTCTTAAGCAGTGAGAAGAATCGGTGACTTCTATCTGAAGACCTCGAAATAAATCATCATAAGGCGGTTATGCGCACCGTTAACCTTTGTACGGCCTTGACGTTATCTACGCCCGTGATTTCCTTGATGGCTTTGATTTTGTCGGGGTTGATCTCGATTCCCCGATTTGATACCATGAAGCCGAGGAACTTACCCGAGCCGACCCCGAACGCACACTTCTCCGGGTTGAGCTTCATGTTGTATTTTCTCAATATATCGAAAGTCTCCTGCAAATGTTTCAAATGGTCATCTGCTCGCAGGGCTTAACTAAAATGTCATCAATATAAACTTCCATTGATTTTCCGATTTGTTCTTTGAACATTCGATATACTAGGCGTTGATAAGGCGCGCCAGCATTTTTTTGTCCGAACGACATTACATTATAACAATAAGTGACGTATTTAGTGATGAAAGAAGTCTTTTCCTGGTCCTCTGGGTTCATCTGTATTTGATTGCACCCGGAGCAGGAGTTGAGAAAACTGAGAATCTCATGGCCGGCCGTGGAATCAATCATATGAACGATATTCGGCAAAGGAAAAGAATCTTTAGGGCATGCTTTGTTCAAGTCTTTATAATCTACGCACATTCGAAGTTTATTTCCCTTTTTAGCGACTACCACTATGTTTGCTAACCATTCGGGATATTTTACTTCCCGAATGGACCCTAAATTGAGAAGTTTGGTTACCTCATCCTTGATGAATGCATGCTTAACCTCGGATTGGGGACTTCTTTTTTGTTTTACTGGTCGAAACTCCGGGTCCAAGCTCAATCGATGGGTGGTGATGTCCAGTGAGATACCTGTCATATCGAGGTGGGACCAAGCAAAGCAATTCATGTTATCTAAAAGGAATTTAATGAGTTTTTTCCTAAGCTCAAAAATTAACCCCGTGCCCGGGTATACCTTTCGTTCGGGCAGGTACTCGATCAGTATGACTTGTTCCAGCTCTTCGACCGTTGATTTTGTGGAGTCGAAGTCATCAGAAACTATGAAAGATCGGGGAATCCAATGCTCATCATCCTCTTATGCACCCTGCTCCTCCGATTGGGTCGAGGTTGGTACTTGTGGTTGCTATTTGGCCCCTTGTTTTCCCTTCAAATCTGATTCTTTTGTTGATGATATTTCTGATACCGGTATCACTTCGTCGACTGCGTATATTTCCTTAGAGGCAAGTTGCTCTCTGTACACCATTTTGACTCCCTCCGGTGTCGAGAACTTCAGAACTTGGTGGAGGGTTGAGGGTACTACTCTCATATTGTGGATCCAAGGTCTTCCGAGAAAGGCGTTGTACCTCCTGTCACCCTCAATCATATGGAATTTTTTCTCTTGGATGGTCCCGGCCACGTTTACTAGCAAGAGAATTTCTCCTTTGGTGGTTTCACTTGCCATGTTGAAACCGTTAGAACTCGGGTTGCAGGAACAATTTGATCTTGTAGGTTGAGCTTCTCTACGACCCTTAATCGGACGATGTTGGCCGAGCTACCTGGATCAATCAAAACACGTTTAACCTGAATTTTATTTATAATAACATATATTACCAGTGCGTTATTGTGGGGTTGTGATATCCCCTCTACATCCTCGTCGTTGAAAGACAAGGTCCCTTCCAGTACATAGTCCTAAGTTCGATTTTCCCTTGTGATTGACGCCTTGGTGCATTTGAATACGGGTCCCTATGGAATGTCGACCCCACTGATGATCACGTGAATCACATGTTGTGGCTCTTCTTGTTCATTCTTCCTATTTGCATCCCTGTCTATGAAATGGTTCTTAGCTCGGTCACTCAAGAATTCTCAAAGATGAACCTCATTAAACAGACGGGCTACTTCCTCCCTTAGCTATCTGCAGTCCTCTGTTCTATGGCCTTGGGTACCATGGTATTTGCACATTTGATTAGGATTCCTCTGTGATGGATCAGTCTGTAGGGGTCGAGGCCACCTGGTATCTTTTATCCGCCCAATAGCCGATATAATAGCTGATGTATCAATGTTGAAGTTATATTCCAATAGCTGTGGTGATTCTGTGGGCTTGACAGTTCTATCAAAACCACTCTACTCATGAGACCTCGAGAGCTCTGTCCTCGTTCATTTCTTCGATCATTTCAGATGGGGTTGCGTCCAGGACCGTTATTTCTCCTATCTCCACCGTATGGTTGATATCAATCTCTGTTTGATCGTGGTTCTCTGTCGATGTCTCTCTGTATTCTTCCAATGGGCCTGTTTGGATAAACAAAAAAACGGAAAGAGTTCCCAACTGATCATCGTCGATCCTAATTTTTCACTGGTACCGATTATACACATCCGCCCAGGTCACTGCTGAATTTTCGATTAAATTCTGCTTCAACTGTCGTGAAGCCACTGAACTTCGCACGTTCAATCCTTGAGTAAAGACCTGGGCATCCCAGTCATCTATGATCGGGGTTAGGTCCATACGCTCCATCTGGAACCGAGATACGAACTCCCTAAGCACTTCGTTGTTTTTCTGCTTCATTTTGAAGAGGTTCGATTTCCTAGTCTCGGCCTTTATGGCTCCAGCATGTGCTTTGACGAAGGAATCTACAAGCATGGCAAAGGAATCAATTGAATTTGGCAGCAAATTGTGGTACCATATCATTTCCCCCTTCAATAAAGTTTCTCCAAACTTCTTCAGCAGAACAGACTCAATCTCATCATCCTCCAAATCATTCCCCTTTATGGCATATGTGTATGAAGTGACATGCTCATTGGGGTCGGTGGTCCCATTATATTTTAAAATTTCTGGCATGCAAAATTTCCTTGAGATGGGTTTAGGAGCCGCACTTGGGGGAAAAGACTTTTGCACGAACTTCTTCAAATCCAAACATTTCAGGAATGGAGGTGCAACAGGAATCTGATCAACTCGGGAGTTATTTGTTTCTACCTTTTTGTCATTTACCTCAATCTTCTTCTCCCTTGATTCAATTCGCTTTGTGAGCTCTTCGAGCATTTTGATAATGGCGGGGTCAGTCACAAATTCGTTGGCGTTTGACCTCTCCGGTATTGGTTCTGCCTTGTGAACAACTTCCAGTGAGGGCTTGGGTTCGGCTCTCTCGGAGCTCGATTCTATTTTTAGAGTTGCACTATGGCAGCTTGTTGGTCCTGCAACATTTAAAATATTAATCGAAGGCTGACTCCGCTGTCTTCGCTATCCTGTGCATCTTGACCGTCTAGTCGAACGTCTATGCGAATGTTATTTTCAGGGTCGACGCCTAAAATCAAATTTAGGCCAATGTGGGAATTGGCATCGATGGGGTATGCAACTGGTACTCCCTCGACGCCAACCTGAGGTAATTCGATCCCTGGGGCGGATATATTGTCGTTTCCCCATGAAAACCAAGGTTATTATTGGCGTGTGTGGGTACTGTTTGAGAATTCGACATGTTGATCCTGAAATCAAAAGCACTTACGAGAACAAGCGTAAAGCAGTGTGTGTTATGAGAATTAGTACTAAGCAACAACTATTATCCTTAGCCCCATGGTGGGCGCCAAACTGTTTGCTCTTAAAATCGGATAACAATTAAACTTATAACTGGTTTTAAGGATATGTGATTTCACCTAGCACAAATTGATAAATGTGACGATTAATGCTAATAATTAAGAATAAAATAAAGCAAACCAGTATAAAATGTAACTTGGCCCTTGAGCTAGATCGCCCTCGAACCGGCTGAGAATGTAGTTAAGTGATATAGCTAAACTGAAGAACAAGAGGAAAGACTATTGTATTGATTTGTTATGCGAGAGTTAAATGATTACAAATGATAAGAACCTCTCCCCCCTTTATATAGTAGAGGAATACCACTTATGGTACAGTTCTAATTATAGAAGGAAATCTCATGATTAGCTAAATAATCATTCTTGATTTGATCCGTTTCGAGATTTTCGCCACGATCCCCGATCGGTTAAGGATATCTCGGCATTCCGTTAGTATGCTATCTTTGGTCTTGCTCGATGTCCATCCTGTCTGGTCTCAATCATTACTGGTCTCGATCTTGATTGGTACTTCGAATCCCGAGCTCGATACCTCATCTTCATGTCTCGGTACGATATAATATGGGGTCGATCCTCAACCCACCATCCTGGTCTCAGTTAATCAATAAAATCGGGTGATCCCAATTTTGACCATATACACAGAATAACATAACTAACTTAAAAAATGATTATTGTGTGGCATATGGAATAGTCCCCAAATGAAATAGTGAGATGGGACCGGACAAGATTTGTACAATCTGACTGGGCAAAGAAGGAGCAGTGTGAAATATCTTGTGCTCGGTGTCTCGTAGTATGTTTGGCCAAGCTAATATCAACTTATTTTGAAATTGTTTTTTTAAAAATACTTCTTAAAAAAGTATTTGTAGGCATATAAATTTTATTAAAATTAAATCCATAAAATAATTTGGATTATATTTTAAAATTCAATATTTATTGGTCCAAATAAATATTATGGGCTAATATAATTGAATTAATTATATAAGTACATATAAATTAAATAAATAAGCCTTAATTCATTGGGCTAGCCCATTTAATTGGGCTAAAGTGATGAGCCCCTTCATTAAGCCCAATATGTCATCTTCCTAGAGGCCCAGTTTGGTGCCACGTGTCATATGACGTGGCACACCAAGTCAAGCGGAAGAGCCAATAGGATCATGACATGTGTCAAAATGACAAGGCATGCCAAATCAAATTAAAAGGCCAACGAAATCGCGCCACTTGTGCAAGTGACATGTTCTAGCCAATCAAATGTGGCCTTGTCACTCTTCAATCTGATTGGTCGGAAAAAGTTTATTCTTATCATAACTCTTCCCTCCCACAACTATAAATAGGGGTCTTCATAACTCATAAAAGACACCAGAAGTTATAACAACAAGCAAGAAAGAGCTCGTGGATCAAACACTACAAATTCCTCCACAAGTTTCAAGTTCAAGAAATCAAGTTCAAGCTCGAGAACGAAGAAAAAATCAAGTTCAAGCTCAAACTCAAGAACGAAGGATAAATCAAGTTCAAGTTCAAGTTCAAGCAATCAAGCTCAAGCTCAAGAACAAGAACATTGTTCATGGCAACAACTACATATTCAAGATTAAGCTCGAATGTCCTTGAATTTATTTACTATAGGAAAGAAGAATCAGAGGATTCATAGAGATTGTAAACTCAAATTATTTGAAATCAAATACTACGATTGTTGCAATATTTTTCGGTCTTGATTTTATTTTCTCAACGCAATTTATTGTCTATAAATTATGGTACGCCTAGTGGGACAATCTCTACCTATCATTTCAACTTTTCAATCACCAAAGTTCAAGAAAATTGAAATGACTTCAAAGAAAATTAACTCCGGTTCAACTTCCACCAAGGCTACTAATTCCAGCTTCTACGCTGATGTGGAAAGCATCCTCGATGTTACCTTTGGAAGCTTTGGACCAGTTACGAGGAGCAAAGCAAGCTCGTTAGGAAAAAAAGCACCCCCCAAGTGTTGTCCGCATCAACCCCTATTTTAAGATCTTCATCCTTAAAAGGATCAAAATCTTCCACAAACGCACCCAACGAAGGAATCGATGTTGCTGAAAAGATCAAGAAAACTCTTGCTCTGCTTGACCACTCCGGATCCAAGAACTTTGCTATGAAGGAAGATGATAATGCTTCAAGTGATGGATCCTCCCCACTTACACCGCATAGCGTGAGACATTATAGAATCAATGTGTGTGACAATCCATGCTACTCCCCATCATCTACAACAATCATGCAAGCCATGGTGACAAACACTTCATATGTGGAAGAGCAGTTGGCAAACTTGACGGAAGCAATAGCTGCCTTGACCAAGTGCATGCAAAATCAAGATGCAAGAATTGACAAGCTAACAGACAGGGTGAGAATCTTGATGGAAGAAGAATCAACCCATGCACCTAGCAAGCTCCCAGAAGATCCAGAGGATTCTCTCCCAAGAAGAGTAACATCCGCTAAGGTTATCCAAGTCTCATCTGAAGGGATGATTTCCATCGGTCAACTGAAAGAGTTCATTGAAGGAACCATTAAGAATAAGTATGAAGTTGCTACCAAGTCCTCCCTTACATACGCAAAGACGTACACTCCAAGGATCGATATGTTGAAGATGCATGTTGGCTATCAACCTCCAAAGCTTCAACAGTTGGATGGTAAAGTCAATCCAAAGCAATATGTGGCGCACTTTTTTGAGACATGCAACAACGCTAGGACTTACATAGATTACCTCGTCAAAAAGTTTGTCCACTTGCTAAAAGGAAATGCTTTTGATTGGTATACAGACCTCGAGGAGGGATCTATTGATAGTTGGGATCAACTAGAGCAAGAGTTCCTCAATCGCCTTTATAGCACAAGGCGCACTATGAGCATGGTGGAACTCACAAATACTCGTCAATCGTTGGAGGAATGCAAGCCTCAACTGTAAAGACAAGCTTAGTGAAGCTTCTGGCATAGCGATGTGCATCCAAGGCATGCATTGGGTATTGCGACACATCTTGCAAGGTATCAAGCCTACCACATTTGAAGAACTTTCAACTCGTGCCCATGACATAGAATTGAGCATAACCTCTGCTTGAAATGAAAGGCTAGCCATCTATGAACCTTGCAAAGGGAACGACAAGCAAGAATTCAGAAAATAGAGCAAGTTTATACCAAGATCTAAAAACAAAGAAGCTATGAATATCAACACATCACTTGTGAAGTTCATGACGAAGGTGAGCAAGAAGCAGAGTATGAAATCCACTTCGTTTCAAGATAAGCCAAGTGGAAAGTTGACTCTAAAAGAAATGCAAGAGAAAGAGTACCCATTTTTGGATTCTGATATGCCAACCATTTTTGAAGAACTCCTCGAGTTAAATCTCATTGAGCTTCCGGAGATGAAGCGGCCAAATGAAGCGGGGAAAACTGATGAACGAAATTACGGCAAATATCATCGATTTGTGAGCCACCCTCTGGAGAAGTGTTTTGTCTTCAAGGTCAAAGTTATGGACTTGTCTAGTGAAAAGACGATCGTGCTTGAAGATGAGAAAGCAAGTGAAAATCAAGTCTCTATCGCATTTGGCTCATTCAGTCCAGACGAATTATGTAGTTTTAAATAAAGTAAAGATGAAGAATTACTATAGAACAACAAAGTTGAAGACGATCAACATGAGGATGATGAAGGTTGGATATTGGTGAATCGTCGTAGGCGCCACAAAAGGAGCCCATGAAAAGGATCAATGGAACAACCAACAAGGAAAATAATGGTGAAAAGACTGAGAATATGGAATCTAGTTAAGCATAAGCAAAAATGGAGGTGCATCACCCTCAAAAACCACGATATCTAGTGACCTTGGAGGATTTCTTGCCATGTTGGTTCCACTTGAATATTTCCCGTGATGGTAGTGAGGCCTCTTGTTGCAATGCTGATAAAGGGGAAGAAAAGAGTGATGACCTACCATTGGCACCATTTTTAGAAAAGCTCATCGAGTCTATTCCTCAAAAAGTTAACGCGTGCAAGGAAAAGGTTACGTTGACAAATGACAATCTTCTATCGGGTGACACTCTTCACAACCGCCCATTTTACCTGGCTGGCTAGATGCGCGATGAAAGAGTAAATCAAATTTTGGTTGATGGAGGATCCTCAGTGAAAATCTTGCCAATTCGCACCGTGAAAGAACTTAGCATTCCCATGAATGAACTCTCAGAAAGTCATGTGATGATCCAAGGATTCAACCAAGGGGGGCAAAGATCCATAGGCGCGATCAGATTGGGAATCACCACTGAAGATATGCAATCAAGTGCATGGTTGCATGTGATCGATGTGAAGACTTCATACAATGTCTTTCTTGCAAGGCCTTGGATACATGACAATAAAGTAGTTCTATATACCTACCATTAATGTTTAAAATACTACGAGGGTGAAGTTGAGAAAAAGATAGTTGCTGATGATGAGCCATTCACCAAGGCAGAGTCACACTTTGCCGATGCAAAGTTCTACTTGAAGAACCGTATTATGAAGGAGCTAAAAGTTGGTGATGGCATTAAAAGTAAGAATGGCGAACCCATAACTAAAAGAGATGAGGTGAGTATTGGTGAAGCCAAAGCTGTTACTGAGGAGGTACATCCCAATGCGAATAAATCTCATAGACGGGATATTGCATCTTATGGAAAGAAAGTAAGTCATGCGCTCCAATGTGTCCCTAAAAGGAAGAAACATGAAGGCGAATCATCTAATCTCCAAATCAACATGCTAAAGGAGTTAACTCTTCCGATAAAATTAATTGAGGAAGAAAAGTTGTCCTTAAAGCCGCTTGCAAGGTTTGTAGCCCAAAATCATTTGCAGAATGTGGCACTCCCTACCAAGTGAACAGATGAAGGTTTTGATCGTAACACTTACAAGCTATTTGCAAAAGCTAGATACAATCCCAATAAGCTGTCAAAGTTAGGGAAGCTCCCATCTGAAGTTGCCACGAGGCAACCACGTGAAGGTTTGGGATACAATGAACCGTCACCAGTGCATATCTCCATAAGAAGGGCGAGCAGCAATTATATCACTGTAGAAGACGAATTTGCTGCTTCTAACAGGCCTTCAGTCTTTGATCGACTTGGAAAATCAACTGTGATAACTTCCGTATTTGAGATATTGGGTCCATTAAAGAAGCGGAATAGGTTCCAGAGAAATTATTGAAATACAAGAACACCTACTTCGCCCAAAATTCAGAAGATCTCTAAATATTTCCAAAGTTTGGTTCCTTCTAGAATGAAGCGACAAACAAAAGTCATGGTTTCGTGTGATGCGGTACTGAAGGTGAAGCCATACACTGTGGTCTACACTAAAGAATGTGATGAAGATGAAGAAAGTGTGGTTTCTTCGTATCATGTTAATTCACAAGGCGAGCATGGTGTTTTATCTCTAATGGAGGATGACGAGAAATTGGACGATGTTTCACCATGTTATCACATATCCTTTAGCGATGGGGACCCTCAAGAAGATGAAGATGCGAAAGATGCTCCCCCAGAACTTGAAGAAGGGGTGAAGGCAACGATTGATGCATTAAAATATGTTAACCCTCGCACTGATGAAGAACCAAGACCCACCTACCTAAGTGCTTTACTAGAAGTTGATGAAGAAACCACTTATATTGAGTTACTCAAGGAGTTTAGGGATATCTTTGCTTGGAGTTGCAAATAAATTTCTAGCTTGGGCCCTAAAGTAGCAGTCATCACCTTGCGGTCAAGAATGGCGCTCATCCTGTTAAGCAAGCTCAAAGGCGCTTTAGGCCGGACTTGGTTCCCCTGATTGAAACCGAAATTAACAAACTCATTGAAGCTGGATTTATTTGGGAAGTTAAATACCCAACGTGGGTTTCAAGTATTGTCCCTGTAAGGAAGAAGAATAGCCATATTCGAGTGTGCTCGACTTCAGGGATATCAACAATGCGTGCCCCAAAGATGAATTCTCGCTTCCTATTGCAGAGTTGATAATCGATGCTACTACTGGGTATGGGGCAATGTCGTTTATGGATGGTTTGTCAGGCTATAACCAAATTCGCATAGCACCAAAACATGAGAATCTTACTGCATTCCGCACCCCCAAGGGTATTTATTGCTACAGGGTAATGCTTTTTGGATTGAAGAACGCTAGTACTCTTTATCAAAGGGCTATGCAGAATATTTTTGACGATCTTCCCAACAAAAATGTCGAATGTTATGTAGACAACTTGGTGGTAAAAATCAAGAAAGAGGGGCGACCACTTGAAAGACTTGAGAATGTTGTTTGAGTTGCTCCGGAAGTACCAACTTAGGATGAATCCATTAAAATATTCCTTTGGAGTTACTTCCGAAAAGTTCCTTGGTTTCATTGCCCGACATCGAGGGATTGAAATTGATCAAGCCAAAGTAGATGTAATCTTGAAAATGCCTGAGCCTCGGGATATTCATGAATCGAAAAGTCTACAAGGAAAGTTAGTGTACCTTAGGAGATTCATCTCAAACCTTGCTAGGAGGTACCAACCATTCAGTCCCCTTATGAAGAAAGGTGTCCCTTTCAGATGGGACTAAGCGTGTAGCAATGCCTTCGAGAGCATTAAATCCACTTGATGAATCCTCCGATTTTAGAAGCCCCTATACTTGGAACGTTGTTGATACTATATATTTCGGCACAAGAAAAGTCTGTTGGAGCCCTATTGGCCCGAGAAAATAGTGAGGAAAAGAAAATTCTCTTTACTACTTGAGCAGGATGATGACACCAAATGAGTTGAATTATTCGCCAATTAAGAAGTTGTGTTTGGCGCTAGTCTTCTCAATTCAAAAGTTGAAGCACTACTTTCAAGATCATGTTGTTCATCTTGTTTCTAAAGAAAATCCCATCAAGTTCGTAATGTCAAAAACTGTTCTTAGTGATCGACTAGCGAGATGGTATCTCCAATTTCAATAATTTGAAATTGTGTACATCCCTCAAAAGGCTATAAAAGGACAAGTGTTAGCAGACTTCTTAGCAGATCACCCTATACTTGATGATTTGGAGCAAACTGACGAACTACCTGATGAAGACGCAATGGTCATTGAAGTTCCACCTCCATAGATGATGTACTTTGATGTAGCTGCACATTGCGGAGGAGTTGGTGATGGTGTAGTATTTGTCACTTCTCAAGGTGAAGTTCTACCCTACTCTTTTACGTTGACGCAACTCTGCTCTAACAACGTCGTTGAGTATCAAGCACTAATACGTAGGCTTGAAATGGCTGTTGAAATGAAGCAATTGAAATTGCAAGTCTTTGGTGACTCTCAGTTAGTTGTCAATCAGCTTTTAGGTAGTTACGAGGTCAAGAAACCTGAACTATGCCCATATCATGATTAATCTAAAAAATTAATAGGGTGGCTCGGTGATGTGTCTATTCAGCATGTGCCAAGGAATGAAAATAAGAAAGCTGATGCTTTAGCTGCCCTAGCTTCATCATTAACCCTGCCTAATCAAGCACAAGTTACTGTTTGCCAAAAATGGGTAGTATCGCCGCCAAATGAGACTGAAGATGAATAAAATGAACTTAAGCATCTTGTCGCTGTTTTTAAAGTTGATAAAGAAGAATGGCGACAACCCATTATCGACTACTTATGCTATGGGATACTTCTAGAAAATCCAAGAAGAAGGACTGAAATCTGTCGTCGTGCACCTCGCTTCCTTTACTACAACAATACTCTATACAGAAGGTCATTCGATGGAGTACTCTTACGATGATTAGGGGAAGAAGAAGTACTCCAAGCTTTGCAAGAGGCACATTCTGGGGTATGTGGGTCACACCAGTATGGACCAAAGCTCCACTTCCATATAAAAAGGATGGGATATTATTGGCCAACGATGGTAAAA
>ML486444.1:60024-81450 GCA_005239535.1 Nicotiana rustica
TCCACTTCCATATAAAAAGGATGGGATATTATTGGCCAACAATGGTAAAATATTGCTTGGACTACGCTCGAAGATGGAAGGCTTGTCAACTCCATGCGAATTATATTCATCAACATCCTGAAGTGTTGCACCCGACTGTTGCATCCTGGGCATTTGACGCTTGGGGATTGGATGTTGTTGGACCACTTCCAAAGTCCTCTGATGGGCCCCTATACATCTTGGTTGCAACTGACTACTTCTCAAAATGGGCTGAAGTTGTTGGTCTTAAGGAGGTAGCGAAGGAAAATGTTTCAAGTTTCATCTTAGTAAACATAATCTATTGCTTTGGCATTACTCGTTACATAATAACGGATAATGGCAAGCCATTCAACAATAGGTTGATGAAAAATATTTGTGATCTCTTTGGCTTCAAGCAATGCAACTCTTCTATGTATAATGTTGCCGCCAATGGTCTAGCCGAGGCATTTAACAATACTCTATGCAACTTTTTAAAAAAAGTTGTCTCTAAATCCAAACGAGACAGGCATAAACGTACGAAAGAAGCTCTATGGGCATATAGGACGACTCACCGCACGCTAACACAAGAGACTCCTTATTCGCTCGTTTATGGAGTCGAAATTGTCTTGCCACTCGAGCGTCAAATACCTTCATTACGACTGGCTATTCAAGAAGGGATCACTGATGAAGAAAATGCTCGACTTCGATTAGCAGAGTTGGAGGCTCTTGATAAGAAGAGGTTGTAATCTCAACAGAGTCTTGAATGTTATCAAGCTCGATTGCCTCGCTCCTTCAATAAAAGAGTTCGCCCGAGATCCTTTCAAGTAGGAGATCAAGTCCTTGCCATACGAATACCCATTATTACTTCCCATTAACTTGTAGGGAAGTTCACTTCAAAATAGTATGGTCCATATGTCATACAAGAAACTTACTCAAGTGGGGCTTACAAGCTGGTTGATGCAGATGGCATGAGAATCGGCCATATCAATGGCAAGTTTTTGAAGAAGTATTATCCTTGACGTTGCAACGCCCCTTGACGCATGAGCCTAAATTGCATGTTCCTACACGTCTGGCCCGCATGAGTCGAAATTTTGTGTACGGCCCACACAAAAAAAGTACACTAGATTGAAAACCTCGAAAGAGGCGGTCTAGGCAAAAGTTAGGACATAAAAAAATAAAAAAAAATAATAAGGAAATCACCCATTCTGAACTACGGTATGACTTGATCCTATTCACCGACGTACGTAGGCAGCTTAGAGTTTAATTCTGAGTTCTGATACATAAGTCCAAAAGATACATAATCCCTAATTATTGTCCGAGTGAAGTACGATGTAGTGTAATTCATTCAATCATCACTTGAAAATCGAGCTGAGATACCATTCTTCTGTTAAACTTTGGATCTCATTTTATTTAAAGGGACAACCCTCCATTATAAATTGGTATGTTCAATGGGACGATTTTAGGAGGATGCCAAGTATTTGCACTGAAACTCAGGGATTCATTATGTCTTCATGTCAAATCTTTAAGTCACCCGGTCTTCAAATTCTTCGGTCTTCAAATCGAAATATTTAAGCCTCCAAGTCTTCAAGTTGAAGTCTTCAAGTTGAGGTCCTCAAACTCGCCGGTCTTCAAGTGGAAGTATTTGAGCACTCAAAGTCTTCAGGTTGAAGCGCCAAAGTCCGCCGAATCTTCAAGTCCATCAAATCCTCAAGTTTTTCGATCTTCAAGTTGAAGTCTGCAAAGTCTGCCAAATCTTCAAAGTTTTCCAAGTTTTCAAGATGACATTATAAAGTCCACGAAGTCTTCGAGTTGAAGCTTTATAATTTTCAAATCTTAAGGTGGACGTATGAGACCCTTTTCACTTTAAGTTGGCCTCTTCGTGGGCTTGTCCTTAAAAGGAAATTATAACTTTCCAATCTTAAGTTGGACATATAAGTCCCTTTGCACCTTAAGTTGGCCTCTTCGTGAGTTTTTCCTTAAAAGGAAACTATATTTTTCCAATCTTAAGGTGGACATGTAAGTCTATTAAGGTGGACATGTAAGTCTCTTGAGATTAATCTCTCCGATAGTCGGACCACATAGAGAGTAATCTCTCCGATAATCAGGCCACATTGAGATTAATCTCTCCGATAGTGGGGTCATTTTGAGAGTAATCTCTACGAACGA
Organism: Nicotiana rustica; assembly: GCA_005239535.1. Classification (NCBI taxonomy): domain Eukaryota; kingdom Viridiplantae; phylum Streptophyta; class Magnoliopsida; order Solanales; family Solanaceae; genus Nicotiana; species Nicotiana rustica. The sequence continues at coordinate 62,188 of ML486444.1, forward strand.
GTCACATTGAGAATAATCACTCCGATAGTCTAGCCACATTGAGAGTAATCTCTCTCATAGTCGAGCCACATTGAGATTAATCTCTCCGATAAGTGAGCCATGAGAGTAATCTCTCCAATATTCGGATCGTGATGAGTACCCTAAGATTGTCTTCATATGCATGAATTATCTCGTTAAACAAGGACATATCCTTCTCGCTTAACCTACAAATAAAAGGGGAAAAAAGGTGCAAAATAATAAAAGGAGAAAATTACCTTCGTACTAGTGCTTCCTGATTTTCAAAACACGAAGCGGGGGTGACTTTCTAGTATTGCAATTCGATGCTCAATAAGCGTACGGGTGTGAGGCTTATACAACTGTCAAAATTTGACATTAAAATTCTATTTGGGCGATGTGGGACAAGATTTCGTTCTCATGAAAAGGGAATAAATTGTTTGTAGTTGCCTTTTAAAATTCTAATAGTCATGGCAATGTTCTTAGACAAAAAGGGAGTGCTTTGCCAATAAAGATGGCAAATCAAGTTCAATAAGTAATACAAAGCCCGTGACAGAGTGCAACTGTGATCTTGGAATTTAAATTTAATAGCTTTTACACTTCATGTGTTTGAGGTATGTAACAATGATATTTGAAATATAAGTTCGAATACTTTAACATTTCATATGATTAATTCAAGCCAGTTCAAGTATACTAATATGAATACTTCAAGCCCTGTTTTCAAAAGTTTAGACATCCTGACAAGTGTTGAAGTAGAGGGCATTTATAGGATTTAAATTTTATTAAAATTAAATCCATAAACTAATTTGGATTATATTTTAAAATTCAAGATATATTGGCCCAAATAAATATTATGAGCTAATATAATTGAATTAATTTTATAAGTATATATAAATTAAATAAATAAGTCTTATTCATTGGGCTAGCCCATTTAATTGGGCTAAAGTGATGAACTCACTTCATTAAACCCAAGATGCCATCTTCCTAGATGCCCAGTTTGGTGTCACGTGTCATATGATGTGGCACGCCAAGTCAGGAGGAAGAGCCAATAGGATCATGCCACGTGTCAAAATAATAAGGCGTGCTAAATCAAATTAAAAGGCCAACAAAAATGTGCCACGTGTGCAAGTGACATGTTCTAATTAATCAAATGTGGCCTTGTCACTCTTCAATCTAATTGGTCGAAAAGAGTTTATTGTTATCATAACTCTTCCCTCCCACAACTATAAATAGGGGTCTTCATAACTCAGAAAAGACACCAGAAATTATAACAAGAAGCAAGAAAGAGCTCGTGGATCAAACACTGCAAATTCCTCCACAAGTTTCAAGTTCAAGAAATCAAGTTCAAGCTCAAGAACGAAGAACAAATCAAGTTCATGCTCAAGCTCAAGAACGAATAACAAATCAAGTTCAAGTTCAAGCAATCAAGCTCAAGCTCAAGCTCAAGCTCAAGCTCAAGAACAAGATCATTGTTCGTGGAAACAACTACATATTCAAGATCAAGCTCGAATACCCTTGAATTTATTTACTATAAGAAAGAAGAATCAAAGGATTCATAGAGATTGTACATTCAAATTATTTGAAATCAAATACTACGATTGTTGTAATATTTTTCGGTCTTGATTTTATTTTCTCGACGCAATTTATTGTCTACAGTATTATTGATGAGAAACAATTTGTGTTTGGCTAATTAATCTGAAAAGTATTTTTTGCGCAACAGTTACTATTTAGCAATCTTTTAAAAACTGGTTCTAAGTACTTTTCTCAAAAGTATAACTATATATTTTTCTTAAAAGTATTTTTCAAAAAATTACTTTTTGGAAGAAATTACTTTTTCCTGCTTCTCAAAAGCTCAAAAACACTTTTTTTTTCTTCTAAAAGCTTGGCGAAATGCCTTAATTTTGAATAAATACACTTTTGATAATATAAAATATTTCTATCCAAAAAAAACTTGGTCAAATAGGCTATGAATGATGCACCGGCTAATTCCCTGTGCTAGACATGGTGTAGAAATGTGGCCATTTTTTGTGGGTACGTCGCCATTTCTCAAAGACAACCGTACGGTACTCTGATCTTCATACTTCAACCTTTCATCACATAAATAAACAAGAAGTAGTATAATTTATTTAGCGATTTGATCCGTAGAATAAGACTGTATTTTTATAAATATCTGTAGTCAGTAGTCCCCTCACCTGTCTCTAAGGGCATCTCCAACCTTTACCCCTATTTTGGTCCTCAAAATGGGGATTTTCCCATTTTGGGGCATAAAGGGGGATGGGGATGGGGACATCTTACTCCAACCACTCCCCAATTTTTTTAAACAAAAAGAGAGTATTCTTTTTTATATTCTTCTCTCTCTTCTATATTATATTATTATTTTATTTTTTAATTTCCATTAAATAAATTATTTACCTTGAAAATAGTAATTACAATTATACTTGATTATGTGGTTCTAAAAATATGTGATCTATTTTAATACCGGTTGTTTAAGCAGTAGATGATGAGTATGAAGTGAGGGAAATGAAATAAAAGTGAAAATAACTAGATTATGCAAACCAGGTGTCGAAGAGTCCAGTCTCGAGGGTGGTCGGGTAGGCCTTGAGGTCGAGCTTGAGAAGCTTCATTAGGGGGTATCGACAAAAATGAAAGAGTGTTGAAGGCCTTAAGAATGGCCTATTTATGATCAATAACAAGTAATAAATGAAGAATAATTCAAGAACACAATAAATGAGAAACAATAATTTAATGAAGCAAATGTAGAGAGTGTTTCTATTAGAGAGCAAGGGATGTTCTTGTTCTTGTATTGAATATCATATATCTTACAAAGTGACAAGGGTCCCCTTTATATATGAGGAGGAATCCTAACATAGTACATGCGTAATTCATGTAAATAGATATGGATGGTACAACCATTTAATGCCACGGTACGGGATTGTATTATCTTGTGTGTTTTGTCAGCTTTAACAACGTGCCCTTTACGGATTTCCGCTTTTTTATGTCGACCCTTGATTTTTATTGCCTCGAGGTTGAGGACTCTCGATGTACCCCTCGATGCCGAGCTCGGGCCTTCGAACCTTCATTTTCATCGAAGTGTCCGTGAAATCGGGCTCTCCGATTTTAGCCGTATACAGATAGTCTCCGCATTTCCTAGAATGAAGAGATAAGAAATGGTTTCGACCTTTCGCTCCTTCGACACTCCTACTATGACGTCAGTCCCTTCAGAGCATTAAATGATGTGACACGAAAAGCTGTGCAGAGGTCGTTGTCAACACAATTCTCAAGAAGCCCATGAACTCTCACGGGTTTGATTTTTTCGCTTCAAGCTTGCCCAAAGGGACCCTATAAATACTACAATCACTTTACTTTTCGTAGTTTTGCATCTTCTTCTTCAAACCTTCATATTTCAAATAAGTATTCTCTCTTCTTATCTTCTACCTGCTCACGTTTTTCCCATCTTCTCACTTCAAAACTCGATAGTTACCATGGCAAATACATCCAAAACGGTTCCAAAGGAGGGGGCTCCTTCTACATCACGCCCGTCTAAGGGAAAATCAAAAACCCCTCTTACCATCGGACAATGCATTCCTGGCCCTTTCGACACCATTTCTGACTTTACAATAGGAAAACCTCCTTCTACACCGGGCCGATGTGAGCCCATGTCCCGATACATAATATCGAATATTGAGAGGGTGAAACTTGACTGCCACTTGGGGGAGGCAGACCGGGTAGAGATCCTACGGCTGACGAAAGCATAGTCACGCACAAGGCTGGATTTCTCAGTGTATATACATACCCCTTCACCTTAGGCCCCGTCGATTCTTCTTCTCCATCGGTTGACCCGGTGATTCTTGATTTTTTCCACCAATACCGAGTGACACTCGGTCAGATATATCCTTCTTTTTGGAGGATTGTATATATGTTTCGTCATATTACCAACATGGTCGAGGTAATGACCTTCACCCTCGACCATTTAATCAGATTATATAGCCCTCGACTCTTCCGTGGAGGCCTTATTAAATTACACCATCGATCCAGTAAGGCATTCCTCGCCTGTATTGACGAGGATAGAGATCGGGGATGGATGAGCCAATTCATCAAAATCAGAACCTCGGACATCATCCCTGTTGACAGAATGCCATTCTCGGAGGAGTGGAATATGAAAAGTAAGTACCTTTGAATCGAGCATGCTTTCGTTGTCTCTTTCTCTTTCGACTGATTTTATTTTAATTGTGCAGCCACTGTTTGGTTTCCCGGTGCGGATCAGGACCTTCCGGGGTGGATCAAACGTTTAGACCCCAATTTCCCATAAAACAAACGTGTATGGCGTGAGCTGGCCAGAACACAATGGCAGGCCAAGAACCATGGTACGCTCTTGCTCCTAATGCTTTTACATTCTTTTGTGAGCATTTCTAATGATGATGCTTTTTGACATAATATACTTGTGCAAGCCTTGGTGATGGCGTGTTGATGAGGCCGCCCTCACCTGGTGAGGAAGAGGCCCCGAAGGCCACCAAGGATAAGAAAAGGAAAAAAGAGGCTCCGGCGGGGTCCTGAATATCAAAAAGGCCAAAGAATCGGAGGCCTAAGACCGATGCCACGGTCTTGTCTTCGACGTTCACTGAGAGCTTGCGGTCCGAGGAGAAGAGCGACGATGCCTTCCCTTTGGTACAAAGGGAAAAGCGAAGCGCTGAGGCTTTGAGGGCTGTTGAGCGGTCACCTGCTGAGCTTGAGGCGGCCGATGCGGACCCGCTGTTTGTAGATGAGACCCTCGAGGAGGGTTTGGGTGTAGTCCGTGATACGCTCATCGGACATGGAACAGTCCGTATTGAGGAGTTCAGGGGGGCTCGCTACTGGAGCTTTCCGAGGTAGGGAAGAAGCCTCGATGGAGACCGGCATCACCGGTGGACTTCATTCGGGCCTGTCATTCTCTCTAGAGGAGATACAGGATGCTTAAGTTAGGGGTGTTCCCGGTGCAAAGACCTCTCATGGAGAGGATGACGCATTCAGAGACTACTTAGAGGGGGTAGACGAGGAGACCGGTGTTGATGCCCCAGTTTCCCTCGAGGAAGCCGAGAGGCTCCAAAAGCAGGTGACATTTGAGAAAAATATACTTATTCTCTGATATTCTATTCTCATTTTCTGATTTCCATTCTCTGTGTTGCAGGTCAAGAAGTTATATGACCATGCCTTCTCTAAGTTGAAAGATGAGTTGAATCATCGTTGAGAGGAGCTTGAGAAGCTTATGGCGGAGTCAGTCGAGCTCGAGGCTTTTTGCGCTCGAAGGGAGGAGGAACTGACCGACCTTCGGGAAAGCTTGGAGAGATCACTTCGGGAGAAGGATGATTTCTCCAAGAAGGTATGTTAGTACCCATATTCTCACCTTTTATTTGTAACTCTTGGTGTTGATTGACTTACTTTCTGCTTCTCAGACTACACAGAAGGACGCCCTAGTAGAGAATCTTCGAGATGAGGTTGCGGCCAAGGACACCGAAGTCATAGGGCTGGCTCGGCTGAGTGATGTCGCGGTTTCGGAGAGGGATATGCTTCGGGGGAAGCCATCCTCGTCCCAAGATCTTCTCTGAGGTGCTCAGGAGGAGGTTGATGCACTATCTGCGGCCAAGGCCGACGCGAGTGAATATGTCTCCTAGTACAAGAGGGATGTCGCTGCTGCAAATAATCGGGCAAGGGAGATATATGAGAAGACCGAGCTGAAGCTGACACAGGTAGTTGCCCATGCTCGTGCACAAGCCAAGAGGCAAGACCTATAGGAAGTGAGCGCCAAAGGTGTCGATCTCTCTGCCGAGATTGAAGAGGCCAGGACCCTGGAGGAGGAATTGACGATGCCGAGTACATCGGACGAGGGCTCTGAAAGTGGCTCGGACAGCGGCGGAGGCGTAGAGTAGTTTTTCCTCCTTTTTGATTTTTCCTATCTTTTGTATATGGAACCTTTCGGGGAAACCTTTGTAAAGAACACTTCTGTAAATATATTTTTTGGAAGTTGAACATCTTTTGTCATATTCTTCGCTTCCTCGGGACTCGTACTTGCGATAGGAGATCCCCTCGAGATCGGGCACCTTCTCGAGGCTAGGTCGGCATGCGAGCTTTGATTCCTCGAACCCCCTATGATGGTATCATTCATGTGAGGTGATCGTGAAGTGACCGAGGTGGCCCCACCAGTACACTTCCCCAAATGCTATGATGACTTGTCAGAAATTGAATGGTCTTTAAAGCAGTTGGTTGGCCACCTTTCGTTCTATAAATATTCTTGCTTCTCCTTCATTCTAACTCTTGCACATTTGCAAAAACCTCAGCTTTTCTTTCAAATTTCTCACTCCTTTTCCATCTTTGCAAAAACGGGTTTCGCTCCTTCCTTTTTACCTCTACTTTGAGTAGCTATGGCTGCCGTGCCCGAATCTGTTCACCAAGAAGAGGGAAATTCTTCCTCTTCCCCTAGCCTAACCAGTGATACACCGCTGGTGTATGGTGAGCTGACCTCGTATTGCTTCGTTTTGAAAAAGGACTTTGCTTTAGACAAACCCTTCGATGCCCTGGGCCATCGAGAGCAATCCTCGAAGTTCGTTCGGTTGATAGAAGAAAACCACCTCGAGGCTGTTAGGAGAGACTGTGGCTGGGGGAAAATGTGGTGCTGCAGATACCCTCTCAGGCAGAGAATGTCATGACTCGTGTAGAGGGATTCTTGACCGTGTACACGTACCCGTTTACATTAGGCCCCCTAGACCGACTTGTGCTCGAGTTCTGTTAAAGGTACCAAGTCACCCTACATAGATTCAGCCGTCCTTTTGGCGGATAGTGCTGATGATGAGGTATTTTACTGAAAAGGTTGAGCTTGAATTTTCCCTCAGCCACCTCATTAGGCTATATCGGCCTCAGCATTGTCGAGGTATTGTATTATGATGTCAGTCAACGAGGCCTTTTATTACCAGCGATGATGAGGACCGAAATGGGGGATGGATGAATCTGTTTGTTCGGGTGAGGACGGTCGACATCATTCCAGCGGAGTTCCTGCCTTTTCCTGAAAAATGGAACTTCGAACATTGTCTTTTGTTCTTATCAACTTATAAGAGTTTTTCTTTTTCTCTTTTTCAGCGGTCCCGTGGATTCCCGGGGAGGTCCCTGATCTTGCGTACTAGACTCAAAAGTTGGCAGCTTCCTCGACATATGACGAGCGCAAGTGGCGTGATCTCTCGAAGGGCATATGGGAAGCAAAGCACCACGGTATGAGTCGCGTGGTATCCCTTTTGATGAATTTTTACTTTTGCGTATACTACTCTGATGCCACAGGTTTCGGTGGGTTTTTCGAAATGAGGTCATGCCCCTTTGAGGAGAGGGAAGGCCCGAGGGAGGACAATAATCGAAAAAGATCCTCTATAGATAAGGACATTCTCGATGAGACGGGGCCTTCTCGGAGACATAAAGGGGATGTCGTTGCTGAGGAGAGCTTTATATACGTCGGCCATTCGGCTCCCCTGGCAATGATGATTCTTTATCTACGGCTCGGGCCGGGGGACCTTGCGAGGTTTCCGGTTCTTCCAGGCCCGGAACCTCTAATTTCGAAGAAGAGGTTTCCCAAGAGAGAAAAAGCAAGAGTCCTCCACCATCATCTGCTTCTGCCCTCGAAGGTACTTCGAGGGATGCTCGGGACCAGGGGCCGCCCGGGCCAATTGAGATTTGGAATGGGCATACCCCTATTGAGGGCGATTCAGCTGGGGCCGACGGGGTCAAGCCATTAGATGCATGTTCAACTTTTAAGGAGGCCCAACGGCTCTGTTCCGAGGTGAGTTCCAATCGGCCTTGCTGGTTTGTTAGCTATGAATCTTCATTCCTTGAACTAAAGTTTTTCATTTGCAGGTCTTTGACAAACTCAAGGCCGAACTGCTTCAATGTGAGGCTCGATTGCGGGAAGCTTTGGGTAAGAAAAGATCTCTCAAGATTCTTTGCAACAAGAAGACAAAAGAGTTGATACATCTTCGGGTGGAGATGCATCGGAGCCGGATTTGTGAAGGCAACTCGAGCGTCAGTTAATCCTTACCCTGAAGGGGTATGTGCCTCCTTTCTCGCTTCTGGGAACTAACTCTTTGGTGCTTCAGTTGCAAGAAAAAACAGAAGCATTGGAGCACCTTTGGGGCGAGGTCGGGCAAGTTAGGTCCGAATGCCAAGCGTTGAAAGCGCAGGTGAGCGTGCATGTTGCGGCCCAAAGGAATGCTTTGGCCAAGGCTGCTGCCCTCGAGATACAACTTCGCAATGCCCGGGAAGATAGTTCAATTCAGCCGAGAAGGATTTTCAAGCTCGAGGTTGATCTTCTAAATACGAAGGTAGAGGTTGTGGACGCTCGGTCTGAAACTTAGGTAGCTCGAGCGAAGGCCGATAAGAAGGTGGCCGTTTACTTGAAAGACGTTGTTGATGCATGAGTTGATCTGAGAGGGGATTTCAACAGAGAGAGCAGGGGCAATGAATATGCCAGATGCAAGTCCCGGAGGGAGACCCTCAAGGAGATACATGCTAGGGGATTTGACCTCTCGGAAGAGATAAAGTAGGCCGAGGCGGACGAGATCCACGCCAAGTTTTTCCTTTCTTCTCGAGCTGATGTTGATGCTTGAAGGCCGCCGTGGGATCTGGTCCGAGGGGCCTTTGAGGGAGCTCGTCCCGAGAGTAGACTAGATTTTATGCTTTGTTGTTTGCATAAGACTCTTGTTGGAGCATTGTAAATATGTATTCGTAATATGAAATATTCTTTGATTTGATTTTCCTGTTGGTAGTTAGCCCGACGAATTAGACTTTGAGATGAAACCCTTGGGGTTATACATTGGCCCTGAGGCTCTTTAAGCTGGTGACGGACTCTTGTGCTTTAGGTTGGTACGACCTTTAATGTAGCGGGCGACTTGCGCTCTTACGCTTTTTTGGCCCTAAGGCACTTTAGTTAATCGTATCGGGCTTAGTCTTTGAGTCGGGTTTCAACTCGAGCTCAACGGCCCTCAGGTTTTCAAATTGGCCCTGAGGCGCTTTGTGTCGGTATGACCTGTAGCTGGNATGTAGCTGGCGACTTGAGCTCTTACGCGTAAGGTCGATACGACTAGCTGGCGACTCGGGCTCTTACGCTTTAGGTCGGTACAACCTTTAATGTAGCGGGCGACTTGGGCTCTTATGCTTTTTTGGCCCTGAGGCTCTTTAGTTAACCGTATCAGGCTTAGTCTCTAAGTCGGGTTTCGACTCTAGCTCAAAGGCCCTCAGGTTTTCAAATTGGCCCTGAGGCGCTTTGTGTCGGTATGACCTGTAGCTGGCGACTTGGGCTGTTACGCGTAAGGTCGATACGACTAGTTGGCAACTCGGACTCTTACGATTTAGGTCGGTACAACCTTTAATGTAGTGTGTGACTTGGGCTCTTACGATTTTTTGTCCCTGGTGCGCTTTAGTTAACCGTATCGGGCTTAGTCTCCGAGTCGGGTTTTGACTCGAGCTAAACGACCCTCAGGTTTTCAAATTAGCCCTGAGGCGCTTTGTGTCGGTATGACCTGTAGCTGGCGACTTGGCTATTACGCATAAGGTCGATATGACTAGCTGGTGACTTGGGCTCTTACGCTTTAGGTTGGTACAACCTTTAATGTAGCGGGCGAATTGGGCTTTTATGCTTTAGGTTGGCACAACCTTTAACAGTTCTTTTCAGTGGTCATTGTGGTTGGCCAGAGCCTTATGACGGTGGTCATTGTGTTTGGCCGTAGCCTTTTAGTCCCCGAGTGAGATAGACAAGGCGTCTATATCGATGGTATGCCTTTTGGGTCTTACAAGTTCGATATATAGCCTTGACTTTGATATGGGGTTCATTACTGTTTTAAAGTCTTACAAATTTGTACATGCTTTTCTTGAGGTCTTACAATTTTGATGTAGCCTCATGGAGGGCTTACGAGTTCGAAGTTTCCGGCCTTGAGGTCTTACGGCTTCGAGTTAGATAGCTTGATGAGCCGACAGTCAGGGGCAATCCCCGAGTCAGAATTGATATTGCCTCGAGGAGTTCTTATGAGCTCAAAATTACCTTCCCTGGGGTCTTACGGCTTCGAGTTTTTGGCGACTTGGTGGAGCGACTGTCGAGGGCAGTTCCTGAGTGCTTGATAAATTTTTGGCCCTGAGGCTGTCTCTTGTAAAAATGGCAAACTTCGTTGATGTGCGAAGTGTTTTGATGATAGAAGGTTCTTTTCTGATTACTTGGTACAAGTACACATGTTTTTTCCATCGAGGGTTCGATTATTCTATAAGGACATGATTCATTCGACCGTTTAGTCTGATACATCATCCTCGTGTCGAGACCCTCTTTGGCATATTTTAGTGATCTCCTAGGGGGATGCCCCTCAGTATTCGAGGTTGATCGAAGAGAAGCCTTGAATACTTAGTGAGCTCTCCTTAGGTAGCATATGGATGTTGCCTCGTTAAAAACCTCACCGGTAAAACCCTTTTGGGATAAAATTCAACGTGAGGGAAAAAGAGTGCATCTCATACTTTAAAACCTAGGGCCTTCGAGTTGGGGGGGTGCTTCGACTCCTTTCAATCGAACACCTGCACTCAGGTTAGCGTAAAGTGTGAAAAAAAGGATAGGGTTGTACCTTAGCTGCGATGGCGCTCGAGCCTTGATACACGTTAGTTATCACTTCTGAGGACGCGGCACGGTCCTTTGTTTGTTCCTACGAGGATGTAGTTTGTGACTTTTACTTGGTTATTTTCTTGTTTTTTGGCTCCTTCAATGTAGAAGGTGTCGGTGTTGCATCGTGTACTGCGAACATTTCCTTTGTTGTGTGTTGCTCCCTGTATACTGTTTTTACTCCATCCTTCATAGGGAATTTCATCATTTGGTGGAGGGTTGACGGTACCGCCCTCATATTGTGGATCCATGGCCTTCCAAGCAATGCGTTGTACATCATGTCACCTTCGATGACATAAAACTTGGTATCCTGAATTGTTCCGACCACGTTGACCTGGAGGGTGATTTCCCCTTTCTTTGTTTCACTTTCCATGTTGAATCCATTGAGGACTCGAGAGGCGGGTATGATCTGGTATAGCAACCCGAGTTTCTCTACCACCCTCGACCGAATTATGTTGGTTGAGCTACCTGGATCCACGAGCACATGTTTAATTTTAAATTTATTGAAAATAAAAGAAATTATCAATGCGTCATTATGAGGTTGATACAAGGTCTCAATGTCTTCTTCACTAAACGAAAGGGCGTCTTCAGGTATGTAGCTTCGAGTTCGCTTTTCCCTGGTGACAGATATTTTCGTTTGCTTAAAAATTGGTCCCTGAGGGACGTCGACTCCACCAATAATCATGTGGATGACGTGTCGTGGTTCTTCTGTTTCATTTTTCTTGTTTGCCTCTCTTTCGAAATTGATTTTTAGCTCGGTAGCTGAGGAATTCTCGAAGGTACCCTTTGTTGATTAGTTGGACCACCTCTTCTCGAAACTGTCTGCAATCTTTGATCCTATGACCATAGCTATACGTCTCGGGATATTTCTCCGATTTTCTACGTAAGGTTGATACCTTTCATTTTTTGCCTTGGCTCTCTTTTTAGAATCCTCGATTCCTTTGCTAGGACTCTGCTAGGATACACCGAGCCCGAGCGGGCTTCCAATTGATCGTCCTCGACCCTGATCTTCGACTGGTACCTGTTGTGCGCATCTGCCCAAACTATGGCGGGGTACTCAATCAAATTCTGCTTCAGCTGTTTTGATGCTATTGAGATTCTCTCATTCAAGACTTGAGTGAAGGCTTGTACCGCCAATCGTCGGATACCAATGGTAATTCCATTCGTTCCAATTGAAAGCGGGGCACAAACTCCCTTAACATCTTACTCACCATTTGCTTGATTTTGAAAATGTCATACTTTCTTGTAGAGACCTTTATGGCACCAGCATGTGCTTTCACAAAGGAGTTCGCCATCATGGCAAATGAATCTATCGAGTTCGGGGGCAGGTTATGATACCACATCATGGCCCCCTTAGATAGTGTTTCTCCAAAAAATTTCAATAGAACGGATTCAATCTCTTCGTCCCTCAGGTTGTTCCCTTTAACAGCACAAGTGTAGGCATTGATATGCTCATTAGGGTCCGAAATTCCCCTGTACTTCGGGAAATCAGGCATTCTGAATTTCTTTGGGATAGGCATCGGAATTGCACTTGACAGAAATGGCTTTTGCACAAACTTTTTTAAATCTAAACCCTTCAAAACCAGGGGTGCGCCTGGGATCTGATCGACCCTCGAGTTGTAGGTCTCCATTTTTTTTCGTTAGATTCTATCTTCTTTTCTCCTGATTCAATCCTTTTTGCGAGGTCTTCGAGCATTTTCATAATGGCAGGGTCGGCTGCTGACCCATTATCGCTCGATCTTTCTGGTGCATGTTCAACTCGAGGAGCCGTTTCTGGTGGTATTGTGCTCGAGGTTCTCTGATGACTTTGTAGCTGAGTAATAGCCACCTGTTGTGCCTGCAACATTTCAAAAATAACATGAAGGCTAACCTCCCTTTCCCTTTGAGCAGGGGTTACCTGTGCTTCACGCTGGTCTCCTTCACAAACGCTTCCATCTGTATGAGAGCTCACATCGAGATATTGGGCATTGCGTGAGCCTTCATCGACAGGAATTTGCATTAGTTCCCCTTTATGGTTTTGCGGTGGCACACCGGCACCTGAAGCAGTTGTGCCATTCTTTCTGTGGTCCTCAGGACCATTGTTTTCATGCGCGTTTAGTGAGTTAGACATTTTCTGACCTGAAATTGAAGATTCTTGGGCAAGAAAAGTGTGAAGAATAACTTGTGTTTTTAGAAAACCAGCACTAAAACAATCATTATTATTTTTAGCCCCACGGTGGGCGCCAAACTGTTTACCTTGAAAATGGTAATTACAATTATACTTGATTATGTGGGCTATCGACAACAATGAAACAGTATTGGAGGCCTTAAGAATGTCATATTTATGATCAATAACAAGTAATAAATGGAGAATACTTCAAGAACACAATAAATGAGAAACAATAATTTAATGAAGCAAATGTAGAGAGTGTTTCTATTAGAGAGCAGAGGATGTTCTTGTTCTTGTATTGAATATCATATATCTTACAACATGACAAGGGTCCCCTTTATATATAAGGGGAAATTCCAACATAGTACATGCGTAATTCATGTAAAGAGATATGGCTGGTACAGCCTTTTAATGTCACGGTATGGGCTTGTACTATCTTGTGTACTTTGTCAGCTTTAACCACGTGCCCCTTGCGGATTTTCTTATTTTTCATGTCGACCCTTGATTTGTACTGCCTCGAGGTTGTGGACCCTCGATGCTGAGCTCGGGCCTTCGAACCTTCATTTTCATCGAAGTGGCCGTGAAATCGAGCTCTCCGATTTTAGCCGTATACATAAATTTTATCTTTTATTTTCATTAATTTGTAATTTTCATTAAAACAATTCCATAAAATTTTAAATAATATAATTTGTAAGAAATTATTATAGATTAACTAACAATTCAAATAAAAGTGAAATCATTGAGATACAAGATTAATTAAATATATATTACATAACGACAAAATTTATTCAAAATACTACATAAATATTAAATTTCAACCTCTAGTATTCTCCCATAAATGGTCTATTAATGCATTACGAAGTACAAAATGAGCATCTTTGTCCTTAATTCTTCTATGTCGAGCTAAAAATTCTTGAAATCGTTGATTTTCATCTACTGTCATTTCTATTGTTGGGGGTGGACCTTCCAAATCATCTTGAATTGGTGCATTAAGATCATGCTCATTCTCGATCATCATGTTGTGCAGTATAATACATGTAGTCATTATACTATGTGCACTTCTTTTTGCCAAAAACGTGAGGAAAAAAACAAGAAAGCAAGGATATGCTAATATATCATCGGAGTCTGAGAATCCTACCCCTGATTCACCCTATCTATCATCTCCTAACTTATCATCATTTTCACTAAATTTAAATGAGGATGTTGCATGTGATTCTACATCATCACAACAGCCTAGTGGGGTGAAGAAAGCAAAAATGAAGAAAAAAATTGACGAAGATTATATGAAGATAATCCAATCAGAAAATAATCGGATGGCTGAGGCGATGAATAATGCACCCCAGGCAAAAAAAGAAGTTTTGACTGTTCAAAAAGAAAAACAAAGAGTCAAAGAAATGAAAGAAGAAAATAAAATTTTAATGATGGATGTGAGCATGTAATTTTTAACCTACTATATACTCCTACAAAATTCAATAAATTAATTAGTGTTATAAACCTTTGTTGAATTTCAGTGTTTGTGTGTGAATTATTTGCATTGCATAAATCATAGTTTGTCTTTTAAAATTCATAAATGATTTAAAGTTGCATGATTCAGTGCATAACTTCAATCATTTTATTGGAAAATTATGAAAAATTATTCTACAAATAATTACAAATGTTAACTAGCAATTTTACCTTTTAGTTTACTCATTAATTAAAATTTAAACTAGAGTTAGAGCTAATTAATATATTATTTGTAATTGATTGAATTAAATAACAACAAAAATGTTGATTATTTGACACAATGTAGATTTCATGATTAATTTAATCATTTTTTCTAACAAATTGTGAAATTTATTCCTTAAATGATATGAGTATTAAATTAAATGGTATTACTCTTAATTAATTTATCAATTAAGTTATAATTAGACAAAGACTAAGTTAGAATTAATTACTATATTTTTGTTGAGTTTTAATTTAATTCAAATTAAGTAATTAATTTAGATTAGCTTAAAAGGGGATTAAAATCGGACCTGAACCAAAATTACCCAAGCCCAAACCCCTTCTCTATACACAAACACACCCAGCCCAAGACCATAAACCCGTCCAAACAGCCCTGTTACCCCCCCCCCCCCCAAACAACCCCATTTCAATTAAAGAAGCAATCCCAGTCGTTGATCTATTTAGATCCAACGGCTGGGAACTCAACAACCCTAACCTATATAATTGTTCCTAAACCCACCTACCCCTCAGAACTCAAAGCCTTACACCCCCCACCTCCCGTCTCTCTCTCTTCTCTAAACCTCCACCGGCCTTCGCCGTCTTCCGCCCATCTTCGCTGACTGAAAATCGCCCACCGGCGGCGGAGATTCTCAGAACCGTCCCAAAATTGTACCAAATACTCCTCTCCTCCCCCTCAACCCCGTCCTATCACTGGTTTTCCCAAAAAAACAACCTAAAATTCCTCAATCTTAGATCTAGAAAACTAAATCCCTAGATTTTGTCTACCGGCCGATTCCAGGACCCCCAATGGCTCACACCTATATGAGTCGATAGCTCTTGGTGAGAGCTATCGATTCATGTGGGTTTGAACCATTTCCAAACCCTACCGGGGTCCGGCCAAACTCCGGCGAGCCGCCGGAATCCGGCCAGTTTGTTCCAACTTAACTAGGTACTTCTCCTCTTTCTTTATTTGTTTAAAAATAAATTACCTAGATTAAAATTTGCGCTAGTCGATTAAATCTGAAATTGTTAGTTTAGGTCTGTTTTTGTGAATTTCTTGAACCTGGCTTAATTCTGAATATAGCATGTTTCTGGTTTTTAAACATGTTCATTGATTTAAATTTCCTTATATTCTATCCAAACTGTTTTTCCCCTCCCTCATTCTCCTTGAATATTTATGTAATAAAGCTAATGGTTAAATGTGAGTCTCCTAGGCTTTTGATAATTACTGATTAGGATTTCATGAACTTTCCTTGCCTAGTTATATACTGTTTATTGAATTTTAGTTTTGATTGCTAGTTTTGATTTTTCTTTTGTGTTGACTGCCTTTGCTTGTAGAACAGCTTAGGTGTTAATCAAATAATTCCTATTCCGGTTTAATCCTGCACGATTAGGTCTTAATTTTAATTCTCAACCAATTGACTGCTCTAAAACAACTTATAGTTAACTAGTTTCCACCTTAGTTTTTATATTAGGTTTAAATTGAAGTAATAATTTAGGTTAGTCCCTAATATATAGTTAGTTAATGATCCTGAGCATTAGTATTGACCTTGGTAATCTAAACTCCTAGATTAGGCTGCTTAATAAACAACCTAACCCTTAAATCGTGATTAACTGAAAAGTTAATTATAAGGGATTAAGGGGGTATTTTAGTAACTTCTATTGAAGAATCTTGGGGTGTAACAACCCAAGAAACTTCTAGAATTAGGAAAATATCAAAATACAAAATCAGAAATCATAAAATCAAATTTTGTAAGGGGAAAACAGTAACTTTAAAAGGGGATAAGGGTGGAAATATAGGAACATTCTAGAAGGGGGGTACAGCTGTCCAATAGGATAAGGATGGACAGATGTACCTGTACTATTTCAGCCAAATAAGATAAGGTATATTCTCTAAAGATGCTACCCTAAAATTCCCTATAAATAGACTAGGGTATTATGAAATATGGACACACTTTGGAAACCTTTTACACACTCTAGGATACTTTTTACATCTGAAAATAGACTCTTGACAGTTGAAAAGACTCTACACAAATCTGAGTACAGAAATTTCACACACACACACATAGTAGAAATCCTACACTAAAAAATACTCAAAGAGATGCAGAAAATATCTTAAAATTTTGGTTTTCCCTCAGTCTTGGTATTCGGAAACATGGGTTATAGATGCTATTTTCTGAGTTATCAAGTTTTTTGGGTTGAAAATCTGGGTTTTTCTTGCTGATTTTGCTCCAATCCCTGGTATTCAAGCTTCATTTTTCTGGGTTTTGTTACTGCTGCTTGTTTCTGCTATATTAAGCTATAAAGCTTGGTTTTCTGACCTTTATTTGGTAATTCCTTGCTTTTATTTTTCACTTTTAAGGTATGTAACAGTCCCATTTTAAATAGAAATTGTTCTTGAGATCAAAACCTGTGTTTGTTTGGTGTGGAAAATGTTTGGTACTGTCTGAATTTTTCTTGTGAGTTTAAAATCATGAACATGTGAGATTTGGGTTGACTAGTGTCAATAATACTATATGTTAGTGTTGTCTTGAACATTAGTTGAATTTGGTCATAAAAATTTGAACTATTTTTTTGTGTATGTGCTCAAGTTGTCACTGCTTGCTTGTAAATCATTATGTGTATATACTTATAAACCATGTTCGAAATTCACCTTTCAATGATAGCATTAAAGGAAATGAGTCTGACCCTTCAATGGTTAGATTCATTCCATAATGGGGCATAGATTCTTATTTCTGATCACTGAAACAATCAGTGAGTTACAGGAAGTGAACTCTACGGGTAAAGCCATGAACAGCCTTAGCTCGTTCGAAGACAGGGCAGCTGTAGATTAGGAGTATCACTTAGGACATTTTTGATGTATTCTTAAAGAAATCTGTATTTTTGTAGTAAAACAAGTGTACCTCCTATTATAAATGCACTATAAACTTTCCCTTACTCATGATTTATTGTAATAAGTTGGACTGGACTTTATAAAAATGTGTATTTAGCTTTATTTTTTTCTTATTACTTCCTAAAAATATGGAATTTCCTAAAATTGATATTCAACTTTGTTTTGCTTTTATTCTACTGATTTGGAATTTCAATTCTCCAAAGATGGGCCAGACCTATGAGAGGGCCCAAGAAGCTTAAATGGGGCTTGCACTTTACGCCATTGGGCTTGGGGATAAAGCCCAAAGTTTTAGCGTTAGACTTTAGTCTTAAAAATCAGCTTAGTCTAGTTTAAAAACTGGTTCATATTTTCACTCAACATTTCGAACATCATCGATTTTCCATATGGTATAACTAAATTTACTATCCAAAACGTTTTTTTTATTTAGGTTTTTGTATGTATGAATCATAAAAATAAACTACATGTTTTTCCCTCTCTTTTAAATAATGAAACGCCTTTGGTCCAATATGTGAATTGGGCCAGACTTAGGACACACGCTGTTGGGCCCAAGTAGCAAGTCCAATTCTTAAAATCCAGACCTGTATTGTCTTGTTTTTAGCACAACCTCATATAAATACGAGGAACAAAAAATGTGTAAATTGGCTAATTTTTTTATATTCAGAATTTCAATTTAGAATTATGTACGATGGAAATTGTGCTTTCATCTTGGATAATTCTATTTTGTTGTGCCTTTAATTCCTTCATTTAACATGCTTAGTTGAATTGTATAACTTCTCCTTTCCACAAATAGCCTAAAATAGGATTGGCCCAAGTGTTAATTGCTAAATTGGGCTAGATTTGGCCATAGCCCAAAAAGTTAGCCTTAGACTAGCCAATTTAGTCTTAGATGATTTGAATACATGCATACCCTATAGTCCAAAAAATACCTCTTTTAGACTCATACTACAAAGATTTAGAGAATAAATTGAATAATGACTATTGCTTCAAATAAGCATTTATACCATCATGACCATAGTCATGATTACGTAATCCACACTTGGGTTCGCAACTCATGCTCCCGACCACAACTTCGAACAATAATAAAAATCACACGTTATAAATCGTGGGTGTATTTCATGTGGTGCGTTTACAGTGTGTCCAAAAATGACAAGTGCACGCCATCGTGACTTGTTTCAAGATAATTCATAAATATTAAAAGCGGCTAAAAGGTAAAAAGGTTAAAATGCATAATAGGTTAAGAATATGTAAATAATCAGATAATTAGGCTAAATATCAACAGTAAATCGACCGTGTTAGAACCACAGAATTCGAGAGTGCCTAACACCTTCTCCCGGGTTAACAGAATTCCTTACCCAGATTTCTGGTTCGCAGGCATTTTTAAACAGAGTCAAAATTTCCTCGGTTCGGGATTTCAATAAATAAATGATGTCTCAAAACACCGTAAAAATCCGGGTGGCGACTCTAAAATCAATAAATAAATCCTAATTCCGAATAATGTCACTTAAATTGGAAAAACTCCCTAATCTCACCCTTACCAAGGGGAGGTGAAAAAGGAGGTGTGACAGCTATGGCGACTCTGCTGGGGATCGAACCCAGAATCTCTGGTTTAGGTTTCAAGAATTCAAGCTTAGAATAACTGTTATACTTGGCTTTATTATCTTATTTTTACATGTTTGAACCTAATGTGCTAAATGCCACTTTTTACCGCTTTGATATTGTTTGGACTGTATATAAATTGTTAAGAAACCCCCTTCTCTCTAAGTCTTCTAAATCATCTGGGAAGTGTGAACTTCGTGTGACTTCTTTTCTGTTAGAGTCATATCCCAATTTTAGAACGAGGTTCGGACAAGTTGCAAAGCCGGTGAAGCTTCTGTATTC
>ML486444.1:81525-95897 GCA_005239535.1 Nicotiana rustica
CCCGACTCGAGCTATTCACTCGGGTAAGCCTTGTCTAGAACAAAACCCTAGGATTTAAACTTAGAATAACATAGCCTCATGTTGGATCCTTAGTAGGAATGATTATTTTCATCATGTGCATTTGACTTAGGGGACTCAACACAAGGGTTGCGTCCGTCTAGGACGGGTGTACCCGAAATAAAGACCATCCTGATGCATCTTACCTGCTACGTGTATAATATTTTGTTTCGGCTTGTTTGTTGACCGACTAAAGAAAAAAGAAATAACAGAAAAACCAAGAGTGAAATAGAATAGAAAATTTTATCCGATTTTGAAAATCCAGATGTTGAAAATTGCCTCGAAACTCTGCCAAATTTTTTGAAAAAATGGAGAAAGGAAAGAAGAAAATGTATTCCGAAAAATGAAATGAGTTAGTATCATAATTTTTCAAAAAAAACATTGTGTCAAAATTTTCCTCTTTTCGACATGATTTTTATTTTATCGCAAAATATTTCTTCTGTGGAGAATGTGGGTCACGAAGAGTTTGCACAAGTGTTGACCATTTCAGATATACTCAATAATATAATGATTTTGGTGTATCTGGAAACGACATAGGTCCCTACTAAGTTATTATGCTATTTACCGTAGTTTCAATTTTTATATATTTTAATTTAATGTATTTTCAATTTTAACATATTCTCAACTTTCACCATTCAATTTTAATAACACCTAATATTTTATATTCGCACCTTTCAATTCTAGCAACATCTAATATTTATATTGCATCATTCATTTTTTGAGATGATTATATATTTTGGTACAATTATAACTTATAATAAAATTAACTTACAATTTTAAATAAAAATAATAATGCACGAAGTTATCAAAATTACACGCCAGAGTTAAGATGTAAAATTAATATTATAAAAAAATTACATAAACATAATTAAGTATATATAAAGAGATAAATTAAAAGAATTAAATAATAAAAATAATAATAAAGTAAGGAGTAAGAAAAAAGAAAAAGAAAAAGAAAATCCATCAACTTTCAGAGTTCATATAATTAACCACATTGAGAAGATAAAGGAGTATTAAAATTCTAAGTTCATAGAACCCATTAGCTCAAGGAATCTATTTTAAGTAATATATTTTGAGTTAGCTTCTTATTCTATGCACGAGGTTTGGGGAAGACCAGATCACAAGGTTTATTGTATGCAGTCTTATTTTGTATTTTAAACGTAAATACGGCTCAAATTTAGAGTTGATATCCTGATAAGTAAGGATGAGAAATTGTAAAAAATGTCAGGAATGTCAAATTTGTATCAGCAGGAAGACTATGATGAGAAGATTTACATTACTTAATATCATCAAAATTCATAATATTACATCTTTCCAAGTCACTTCCTACTCTAAAAGGAAGAAGGGAATAAAAAACCTTACTTACAAAACTAAAAAGAAACACAAAATTCAAATCCAGCATCATAAGCTGCTGCATGATCTGATATTGCATTTCCACCAAATGCTCCTCTAAGCACCTGCATGTTCGAATTTGTTTATTTACTGTCTGATTTTTATTTTTACACTAAAATCAAATTATTCGTTGGTTTGAACTTGAAACACTTGTTAAACCAGCCTCTAACCACATTATTGGATCACGTATTGAAGTTAAACTGTGGTCTAGATTTGAAATTTATGCACATCATTCCTCCTCAGTCGCATGTTATACTTAATCTTTTACTAACTTAAAATATTAACTAAAGCTAATCCATGTCAACTTCTTCTACTAATCAAATAATTTTGGTTCTTAAAATATTTATTGGAAAGGAAATTATGAAAACTAAGATGCTAATAGTTGCGATTAAGTAAAGATTATGTAGTATGTATTTTACTTGAATACCTGAATTTTTAACTCCTATAGACACAATTACTTCATCTTCTGTGATGCCTTTGATGGGCTCGCTGCTTCTTTCGCCTTCTCATGGTGATTTTGTGTTCTAATTCTTCAACAATCCAAGAAAGACAATTGCGATTACGAGCTGAAAGCATGAAATATGCTATGGATAATCCAATAATTAGTCCACTCGCGTATCCCATAAGAATCGCTTTCCTAAATTCACTTTGAAATGTAGAATCTATTTCGTCATCCGGATCACAAGTTGTGTTGTTTGTGTCGGGAATCATGCTACTTCCACAACCATTCGAAACTGGAAATCCACGTAATCCATCATTACCTTCATATGAGTTATTCTCAAAGGTATGGAATTGAGGTCCTTGAGGAATGCATCCTCGCAGATGATTGTGGGAGAGATTTAAGAATGCAAGATATGTAAGAGAAGCAAGTTGTTTTGGTATCTCTCCTGAAAGCTGGTTATATTTAAGGTCCAATGTTTCTACTAGAGATAAATTCCCAATTGATGGTGGTATATCACCTTGCAATCCATTATGAGACAAATTCAACACCCGAAGCGAAACGAGATCTCCCAAAACACTAGGAATATGTCCTTCAAATTTGTTGTTTGAAAGATCCATAGTGGTGTACAAAGACAAGATTCTCACAACTTCAAGATCCAGTCCCTTTGTTACTACTGTTACTGAGTCTTCATAATATCTATCATCACTCCGTACCTTTATTGTTTGATCAATTCTCATCATGGCTTTCAAATGATGAAAGAGACTTGTTGGCAGCTCTGTTGTAAATGCATTGCAAGAGAGATCCAGTATATGAAGATGAGGAAACAAGTTTTTAGTCCTTGAAGCTCTGATAGGTCCATGCAATTTATTGGATCTCAAGCTTAAAACTTGTAACTTCGAAAGTGTTCCCAGCCACATAGGGAATGTGTCATTGAGGTGATTGTTTCCCAAATCAAGAACTTCCAACTTTTTGCAATTGGCTAAGGATTTTGGGATTTTTCCCTCTACCTTATTGCCATGCAAGTTGAAGCTTTTCAGTCCACTTCCAACTCGAAAAGTTGTTTGGAGATTCCCAGAAAGACTATTGTGTTGCATATCCAAAACCTCGAGTCGGTCGCTCATGTTACCCAAACATTGTGGAATTGCTCCCTCCAGATTGTTTCTTGCCAAATCAAGAACTATTAATGATGTCAAATTGCAAAAGAAAGAAGGGATCTCCCCACTGAGACTATTATTTGATATGAAGAACAATCCTACAGAGGGCGGTGGATTAGGTAGCGATCCATGAAGAAAATTAGACCGTAAATCAACAGCATATAGAGGAAGAAGATAAATATTGTCAAAACTTGTCAACATGTTGTGGGATAGATTAAGAGAATTCAACGAGTACATCCAATTAGACCATGCCCAATCAGGAATTGTTCCTTGAATCTTGTTATTTGAAAGATCCAAGAAATGAAGATTCTTTGCTGATCTCAAAAAGTCTAATTCTTTTACTTCATAACCGGACAAGGATAAGTGTGTAAGAGATTCGGGCAAGGTAGACTTGACATTGTCGTCATTGGTCAGTGAAATACTATTATATGAAAGATCCAGATATTTAAGTTGTTTGAGGTTTGAAAAGAAGTTGACGTCTACAATACCACTAAAATTGTTAGATGAAAGATGAAGTAGTGTTAGATTCACAAGGTTTTGAATTGATTTGGGAAGATGGCCTTGCAACTGATTGCCTCCTAATGCAATCTCGACTAGTGCATTGGACTTGAAATCCTCAAGTTGACCAGAAAAGCGATTATCATTCAAGTACATTTCACGTAGTGATGGAAGGGAGAATACCCATGACGGTATTGCTCCATCCAGGGAGTTATTTGATAGCGAGAGCACCTCTAGATTCTGCAGTCCACTTGTAAACAGAGGAACTCGTCCTTCAATACGGGTGAGATTCCAAAGAGAGTTAGGAACCGGCCCCGAGAGATTGCAAGACTTAAGTTTCAGTCTCTGCAATGAAGTTAGATACCCAAGAGATTCGGGCAGAAAATCATTAGAAAAATTTACTCCAGAGAGATATAATTCCCTGAGAGATTCACTGCTGTTCCATTTGGTCTTTGGAAAATAACCACTAAGCTGATAATTGGATCCTAAATCAAGAATTTCCAAGTTTGGCAAGTGAAAAATACTCTCAGGTAATGCCCCATGCAATCCTGTCCCCGCAAGCATCAGAGTTGTTATATGAGAAGAGATATTTGGAGGAATGATGGAATAGATGTTTACACGAGAAAGATCAAGCTCTCTTAGTTGGGTCAAATTCTGAAGAAGCAATTTGAAATTGTGAGGTTCAAGCCTGAGCATGGTGTTACTTGATAAATAAAGAGACTGTAACTTGGAAAGATGAGAGATTTCATAAGGAATTTGACCTGTGAAATCTGAGTAAGAAAGATCGAGATGCGTCAAGTGCGAAAACCTTCCAAATAGAGGTGAGATTTCCGAAGGATGGAAGAAATTAAAAGAAAGGTTAAACCTTTGGAGATAAGAGAGCTGGAATAGGCTGCTGTTAGGATCAACAATCCCTTTAAGCTGGCTGCAACTGAGATCAAGTTCAATGACACCACCAGTAAACTCGTCGCATATCACGCCATCCCATAAGCAACAATCTCTGCTCACATTCCATGTACTCGTTTTCACATAAGATTTCTGACCATAGTATTCACACAAATCAGAAGCTGAGGGATCTACAGTAAGCGTCTTCTTGAATTTTAGAAGGGAAATACTTTGATCTTTGTTGCACAATTGAGGTAATGTGGATGAAGAAAAAGCAAGTTCATGACAGACAAAGACAAAGAGCACAACGGAGAGTTGCTTGTAGCCCATATTTGCATAAAGGAGTTCAAAAGTTGGTCGCTGAATTTAAGAAAAAGCCAATGCACAAATATATAGGGTGTGCATTCGAATCGGTTTATCGATAAATCGAATCGATTATTTGTTATCGATTTCGATTCCGAAAATTTTCTTATCGAGTTATCGATTTCGATTTCGATTTTGTCCACTTCGCTATCGATAAAAAATAATTTTTTTTTTTTTTTTTGCCGTGGTTTTCTTTACTCTAACTTATTATTTCCATTTTCTTCTACCCTTATTATTTTCTAATTTTCCCTACCCTATTATTTTCTTTCCTCTTCACGACTTCACGCTGCTTCTGCCTCAAGATTTTCCCCTACATCCCTACCCCCCTACATCCCTACCCTCCTGCCCCTTTAGAGTTGAACTGCTGAAACCTTAAATTTTCTTCACTCAAAATTCCTCCTTTCTCGGTTTCTTCCACAGATCTGGTAATTCTCTATCTCCAAATGGGTTCTCTCAGTAAGTTGATTGTAATTTGGTAGAAGTTCTTTTGGTCAGTTAGGTAAGGAGCTGAAGAATAATTAGTCTGCCTGAATTAAATCAATTAATCGTAGTATCATTTGGTATGATATAGTAATGATTAGTCGTCTATCTCTATNTATTGGTGGAATCCCGCAAATTTTTTTATTGGTGGAATCGATAACCGAATCGATAAGCCCCAAAAATCGATAAATCGAAATCGAAAAAATCGAAACCTTATTGAAACGATAACGATAAGCATATGTACAAATCGATAATCGATAAGTAATTATCGAGAATGGTCAAAATCGAATCGATAAATCGAATGCACACCCCTATAAATATATAGGAGGATAGGTTTATTTGACTTGTCAAAGTTGCTGCTACTGTTTGATTGATATTATGAAAATAAGTGAGCATTATTTAATTTAAGATAAAGAGAGGATTTTTTTTTAATTTTTCATATTTAGATAAGTTTTTTTCAATTTTGTGTGGTTATTATAAATTAGTCTTTGATTCTAAAAGTTAATAATGTCTCCAAAGATCACTTAAGCATGATTCATTTAATATGTGTTTTTAGATTAATTTATCATTCTTAACTATGATAAGTGCATATGATATGAACGTAAACATCAAGTATGCGTAAGTTTTTCTAAATGAACATAATTCTTTTTTTAATTGCAGAAAATATTCTTTACTTCGATCGCCTTGGAGTTTAGGCAACTTGTTAATTCCTTTTTCCACATCAAATTTAGCAACTTTAGTGGAAGAAACTGACAGTACCAAAATGAATTAAGATATTTTAAGTCAATACACAAGTCTTTCCATGGAAATGTTTAAATGAAAGATACAACAACGTGATACTTTCACTTTTTGATAGCCATATTTTCTTATGGCTATTGATTAAAAGACTTGGACTTAGGCATTGGGCACAAGCTGGACCTTAAAACAAAATTTATGGTAAAAATAGCACGGGTTTTCGGACTGGTCATTTAAAAATAGCTAGCGTTTATCAAGTTATTGAAAAATATCCATTATTTTGCTGCAATAGAGACCGGTCCGACATAAAATACTGGAGTACGGTGCACCTATGTATGAACTTCCAGCATATTATGCTGAAACTCCAATACGCGAAAAGTTTCAGCATAATATACTGGAGATTCGAGCACCTGCGTATGAACTTCCAACATACACAAGTATCACAATAGAAATAAATATATTTAATTTATTTTTATAGTAGAATATTCAGTTTTTATTTCAAAAACTTGTGAATTTGATGTTCGACTTTGCCCGGGAGGTTGTCCTCCCGTTTAGGATGAGGCAGTAATTTTCTAATTGTTTAAATACTTTTTCTCCTTTGTTATTGGTAACCCACAATAAGTGGATGGGTTTTATCACAATAGAAATAAATATAAACAAATGTATAAAAGGACGAAAGCCAAAAATTCTACCAAATATAATGAGGACAAAAATGCCTATCCTCAATTATGTGGTGTATTAATTAATAGAACTAACTTGAAGCTACATAGTATGAATAGAACTTAGTTGAAGCTCAACTCACAATAATCATATCTACGGCCTGTTCTTTTCTTTTCTTTTTCTTTTTTTTTTTCAATAGACAAATACCTAATTGATTTAATGTTTAAGAAAAAAGTGAAATTCTAGAAATTTTTTAACTTCATCATTAGGGTAACAATATTGATCTAATTACTAAAATAAGAAATAAATAACCCAATGTTTAGTTCAAGTCAGTGCACAAGTCTTTCCATGGAAATTTCAAACGAAAGCTACAAGGGACAAACATTTTCGAGTTGATGTTTCACTTTGATTTTAGTCATTAGTAATTGTTGAAGAGACCATATATAGCTCAAGTCTGGACTGGGGGCTACTTGTTCCTTCCTATTTCTACATCACTTTTATAGAAATTTTAGTGAAGAAAGAAAAGAAAGGGACAATTATGCATGAGTCACACATAGTAAGTCAATGCACAAGTCTTTCCATGGAAATTTCAAACGAAAGCTACAAGGGACAAACATTTTCGAGTTGATGTTTCACTTTGATTTTAGTCATTAGTAATTGTTGAAGAGACCATATATAGCTCAAGTCTGGACTGGGGGCTACTTGTTCCTTCCTATTTCTACATCACTTTTATAGAAATTTTAGTGAAGAAAGAAAAGAAAGGGACAATTCTGAATGAGTGATACATAGTAAGTCAATGCACAAGTCTTTCCATGGAAATGCTAAATGATAGCTACAAAAAGTAGAAAAGATAAATATAACATAACAAAAAGAATCTAAGAACCTACTCCGGAGAGAAGAGTAATCCAATAAAAAACTTGGCACTGACTTTGTAATATTACTGTATAGGGCAAATATGTAGTTGTATAAGAGAGTGACACGTGGAGCCAAAGGCTGAGAATAGTCAAAATCAAAGATAACTGTTCTATTTGTCACCAGAAACAATGACGCTCATAAAATTATAATAAATACTTGCCACGTGATAGCATTTAATAAAGAATATTTCACGGTATTTAGTACACTATTTATCATTTATACTCACCATTACATATTCTTTAATGGCCCTCATAGGACAAAGGGATTGAACAATGTGACTAAGAGAATAATTGAGTAATTTTCATACAGAGGATACAATATAAGGGATAGTGATTTTAAATAGTATTTCTATCCGTAACTGATTGCTTTATTCAACTTCCTCCCGTTATTGCCATTTAATGTATTTATTATATACACATAACAGACGTGTAATGATGGCATGATAATGGTGAATCCCGCATAATCAGGGATTAATTGATTTTCTCTATCTTCGTAATTATGGATAATTTTCTGTACTACATCTGATGTTGTTTTCTCACGGTCATTCCCGTATGTCATAGCCACGTTTTTATCCTGCACAGCTTTGAACATAATCGTCACATCACCCTTCACCCACTTTGTATCTTCACTTACATGTATTGTTACTTCGGTGAGTCAATATTTTACTAATACAGATAGACTTCCACTTTTCCAATAGTCTTAACTGAATATTCGGGAAGTGATAAATTATTTATGGCCGGAGGCATCAACATCATGAAGACAATCAAAACAGAAATATAATGAATTGAAATCGGGAAAAGGATCACGTTAAACAGATAATTTGGTGGTGCATAGATACTCGTCACCTCATCTATACACCACACACTTGCAATTCACATAGCATTTAAGTTGAGGATTCCTATTCCCTCAAGTCAAGGTTAAATCAAACACTTACCTCAATTTCACAAGCAATTCACTGCTCAAGCACAACTTTTTCTTTGGAATTTACCTCTAACCCGCTCGAATCTAATCACAATTGGTTCAATACCATTAATTATTGCTAAAGAAACTAACTTTAATGAAAAATTATGGTTTTCCTTAGTTTTTCCATCCAAAGACAATAATCGACCCTGGGCCCGCTTGGTCTAAACTCGAGGTTCGAACCAAAATTCGTTTACCCATTCTCCCCCGAGCCCGGATATATAATTGGTTTTGGAATCCGACCTCAATTCGAGGTCTAAATTCCCAAATTTCGAAATTCCTAAGTTCTACCCAAAAATCCCAATTTTTACCATGAAAACTCTAGATTCTATGATGAAATCTTGTTAAAAGTTCTTAAGAATTGAAATGAATTAGTTATAGATCACTTACCAATGATTTGGAGAAGTTTGGGTCTTTGGAAAATCGACTATGGAGGTTTAGGGTTTGAGAGAATTAAAAAATGGGTAAAAATCCCATCTAAAATCTCACTTAACAGGTCGCAGTTATCGCAATTGCGATCAGGGATTCGCAATTGCGACCCCTTTGAAATCCTACTGCCTTCGCATTTGCGACACCTATGTCGCATTTGCGACTTCTGGGGCCTTCGCAATTCTGACCAAAGTTTCGCATTTTCGAGGTTGTCCCAGGACTTCTTCGCATTTGCGACAATAGTGTCGCATTTCCCAGGCTGGCAGACTTCGTATTTGCGAAGCCTGATCTCGCATTTGCGAGATTAGAGGCCTGTGCAAAACACCAGATGCACAACTGAGTTGTCTAAGTTCTAATCACTCCGTAGCCTACCCGAAACTCACCCGAACCATCGAGGCTCCAAACCAAACATGCACGCAAGTCTAAAAATATTAAATGACAAAAGTAACATTCAAAACTACGAATTCAACTTCAAAACACATGATTTTCTCAAGAACACTTCAATTTCACTATTTTCTCAACCGGACGTCCAAATCACGTCAAATCAATTACGATTCTTACCAAATTTCACAGATAGGATTTAAATGTCATGACAAACCTGTACCGGGCTCCGGAATAAAAATACGGGCCCGATACCAACAAGTTCACACATTAATTCATTTTTTTGTTTCATTAAAAATCCAACAAAGCAATTTTCTTCAGAAATTGATTTCTAAAGTTAGGGACCTCGGAATTCAATTCCGGGCATACGCCCAAATTCCATATTTTATTGCAGACCTCTCGGGATCGTCGGAATACAGATCTGGGTCCGTTTACTCAAAATGTTGACCAAAGTCAATTAAAATTAAATTTCAAACTCTAAAAAATTTTATTTCTTATATTTTCACATAAAGGCTTTCCGGATTCACGCACAGACTGCGCACGCAAATCAAGGTAAATAAAATAAATCTTTTCAAGGCTAATGAGCCCGGACTGTCAATCATGCTAGATATCATGTTCAGGCTTTATGCATGATACTGTTGGGATCCATAATGGTTGTTTCTTGCTGTCATTTTACTGATTTCATTTATATTTCGTACTCAGTCATATTCATGCATTCATATCATATCTCAATATCAGTTGTTATTTTTTTTATACATCATATCATTATTGTCGGGCTAGTTTCATGACATTACGAGCCCATGAGTGAGACTGGAGAGATTGATGACTGGGTGAGGCCGGGGGCCTGTTTGTGAAGATTTTGATAGCACGTGAGTCATCAGTGCAGCATGTGAGTTGTCCGTGTGGATCCAGATATTGATACTATAGCACGTGAGTTGTCCGTGCGAATCCAAATATTTATATTATAGCACGTGAGTGATCCGTGCGGATTATAGCACTAGGGCTGCAGGATCCCCTCTGGAGTCTATACACCCCTAGTGAGCGCGTTTGATTATATTGAGGGATGGATCTTCCCCGGACATGGATCTTGTCCGAAAAATTTATATACCTGGGGATGGATCTTCCCCACGAGCTGGATTTTCCCTACTCAATACTGAGTGACTGTTTGTCAGTTGATGTATATATATTTCGGGATGGATCTTCCCTGGGCCGGATTGGTCATATACAGTACTGAGGGATTGAGCATGGGGTCGGTTATACTCATACTACACTTCTTCACCTTGCGTGCAGATGTTGGCTGCTGATGTTGCTGTGTTTGATGGGAACTGGATTTGAAGATGTACCTGCGTCCCGGATGTAGCTGCCTCTTGTTAATGATAGCCTTAGATCTATAAAACTCTGTTTATGTACCTTTCAAACAGATGATGTATGTACCTTTCAAACAGATGATGTATTTACTTCATTTCAGCTTTGTAAACTCTGTTCTTAGAAGCTCATGATTTGTACTACCAGTCCTTGGGAAATGTATTAGATTCAGAAAGTTTCTTTTGTTTAATTTTCTTATTAATATTATTGGGATTGGATAGTTATTAGTTGGCTTATCTAGCGGGTTGGGTTAGGTGCCATCACGACTAGTGAAAATTTTGAGTCGTGACAGATAGATTGTATCGTTTACCGTCATTTCATGATGTCACGCACCAACCATATGAAGAATAAACTTGCAACATTATCATGAAAAAATAGGATACAAAGTAGAATTATTGTATAAAAAATAAATAAAGAATAAAATATGATTATTTAATAATAAGGAAGGGCGAGATGAGAGAAATGCAAGGTAACGACGCTACAACACAAAATCCGTCGTTTTATAAAGTGATATTTTTCGTCGTTATGTAATGATGAGTTTAACAATACGATATAGTAAAATTTAAGTAACAATCAAAACAAACATTATTTTTAAAATAACAATACGATACAGTAAAATTTAAGTAACAATCAAATTATATTTAAAGTAACAATACGATACGATACAATACTATAGGTAACAACATCCAAACAAGTTGTTAGTCTCTATCTTTATTTATATACTTATTTTCTTTTTGCTATGTCAAAACAGCCTCTATTAATTTCGATTGTTATAGATATCTCTTTCTTTTTATTAATTAATTATTATTGTTATTTGTTTTTTCTCTTCCGACCACCTTGGCTTATTAGGCTGCCAAATGGCTCCAAATTCCTCCGTTCACCAAAGTTTCCTTATAGAAAGTGAAGCACGTATCCCCACGTTAAGAGTCAACAAAAGCACACAACAAATGAATGACAATCTCCGGCTTAAAGATAAGACTACATAATCCTTTAGTAGTAAATAGATCTTATCTTTATGGACCTAATTCCCATAAAAGAAACAGAAAGGAAAAGAAAGAGAAAAGATTAGTATGTAGCTTTTTCAAATTGATTTGATCATCAATATTTGTAAAATATCAAATTTCAATAATTGAAATACTAAAAAATATCAAACAAAATATATCTAAGAATACTTCAAGTAAGTAATCTCTTAAAATTTAATATTTTTTTCAAATAAAATTCAACTGCAACTTCTAAATCCTCATTTTCAACTTTAAACTTCATTCTCTCGCAATTAAATATTGTCCACATTCCTACCAAAATTGAGTATCCCGAAAGTGGATTTATTAACGTGGAAGAAATGCTAGACTTCCATCCCTACATGACAATGTATTTACCTGAAAATCCCTTGTCTTTTCACTTTGCCTTTAATATATCTCATTGTGGAAGCTCATCAATGGACAACGTGGTTGCTTTTTAAAGGAAGATAGTGACCAGCTTCCATGGTTAAACCTCTATTTATACCTTTGCAGAGGCAGAGCCAATGCATCAATTGTCCAATATAATATCCAAGAAAAAAAGAATTAGTTCATCTGCTGAAGTTAAAGGCAAAAAAAGGAGAAATTAGAAGAAAATGCAGTCTGCAAAAGAGACAGCCGCAAATGTTGCAGCTTCTGCTCAGGCAGGGCTGGAGAAAACAAAAGCCGCCGCACAAGAAACTGTACGTAACTTCTCTTTCATCTTTCTATTCTTATTTCGATTTTCTCATATCTCCCTTTTATACTGTGTTAGAAAATTAGTTACTATTATTTTTTATATAATATTTATTAATTATTATTATTTCTCATTATTTTAACAAAAAATGATACTATTTCTTTATTAATCAACTTTTAAAAGATGGGTACTTTTTCATATTTTCTTACAAAGTATTTATAGTCATGCAAAT
This sequence comes from Nicotiana rustica, assembly GCA_005239535.1. Classification (NCBI taxonomy): domain Eukaryota; kingdom Viridiplantae; phylum Streptophyta; class Magnoliopsida; order Solanales; family Solanaceae; genus Nicotiana; species Nicotiana rustica. The sequence continues at coordinate 94,166 of ML486444.1, forward strand.
GCTATGATAAATTTAAAAATCACAAGTTTTAAAAGTTTTACAGTTACATAAATATTATGGCTTATTTAAGATCACATATCTCAAAACTCTTTCCTTATTTATTACTCCATCCATTTCAAATTAGATGAAATACTTTCCTTTTTAGTCTGTTCCAAAATTAAGACACATTTCTAAATTTAGAAGTAATTCAACTTTAAACTCTTCATTTTACCCGACTTACTCTTAATGAAAAGTTTTTATTCAAAGCTTTTACCCTTTAAGATCACAAATTTAAAAAAAAAAAAAATTCTTAAACTTCGTGCCGAATCAAAGTACCTCGTCTAAATTGAACAACATACAATAAAGTTTAAGACAATTCAAACTTGGACAATTTTTTTGGAGCGTAGGGAGTAGTAATATTTATCAAAAATTTATCTTTAATTATGTAATAAGTGATGGGTAAAAATTTATAATGTTTGAGCATAGAAAATAAACTAATATTTGCATGTTGGAACAGGTAGAGAAACTGACAACAAGTGATCCAGCAGCGAAGAAAGAGACTGAAGAAACTAAGCAACAAACCGTTAATGACCAACAACCTGCTGCAGCAATAAACCAGCAAGCAACTGAAGTCAAGAGCAACCCAGCTGCTGCGGCTGAGACTACAGAGGCCAAAACAACACAGTAATTTGCTAAAGCGCAAAGAGCTGGGATTTGAGGCACAAAACTATTACAGAGGGGAAAAGTACAGAGTATATATTTACTGAATAAACGGATCGAGAATTTAGCAACACACTTAAGTAGTAATTTTGCGTTGGATTATGCTTGTGTGTCTATATAATTCCCCTCCTAACTTTTTTTTTTTTAAATTATATTTTTGGGTATGTTGTGTGTTTGAGAGCAGTATGAGGGTGTAATATTGTATTTTAAGTCGTGCGCATAGTACTCGAATGAAATAAAGAATGTTTTTGATAATTCTTATGGTAATTATAAGAGAAATTATTTTGGAAAAGCATCCTGATGCAGAACGGAATCCGTTTAATTTATGTTATATTATTTCTTTGTTAGTTTATTTTAAAAGAGTAAAAAAATAACTTTAACTTGTGTTTTACATATTATAAATGTTATGTCACGTTTAAAATTATTTGTTTTGAATTTTTTTTTAATCGTAAAATGCTTCTAAATTAGTAGAGACGCCAAATTGTTCATTAAATTTTAGCTCCAAAAAAAAAAATAATGCTTGAAATACGGATAATAACTCAGTTCTATTGTCATTCGGGTTGGGCATATTTCGGTCGGAACTGAATAAACCGATCGAATCGAAATTTTTTTTATTTCGGTTTTGGTTATTCGGTTTGTTCGGTCGGTTTCGATTTAAATTTTTAAAATTTTGATTTTTCGGTTCGGTTTTCGATTATAAAGTTATTTAGTTCGGTTAACCGAAAAATCGAATTATTAGCATATAGGTTCTTTAAGTTATATATAGGCTAAGCCCATAGGTAATAAATTAATACTATTAGGTTTAATCTATCAAAGACTCAACCCAATTAAGTAAGTCCATCAACTTCCCAATCTTAAAGACTTTCACTCTATTAAAACTTCCATAGCATATATGATAGATACCGGGAGGATTTCACACAGAGTTATAATTTACGCTATGTTTGAATTTTATGATCCATAATAGTGTGCAAAGTTTAGTCTATTTTTTTTTATAAACACAATATTTCCAACAATTTCGAAGTTTTGGAAAAAA